>JAQGBW010000514.1:0-39996 GCA_034698625.1 Julus scanicus | reverse complement strand
TTAAGTCACATAAATATTTTTTTTCTTAACTTTAACATTCGCATCACCCAGTTGCAAATGTTTTGGCCAATACTGTATATATACTGTCCTTCTATTCACCAAATTCAGTCTAAAATAATATCTCAATAATGGTTATCATAAATTCAGCACATATCATCAACTTTGATCTATGTCCATAGTTACTTAAAGTTATTACTTAAACCCGTGTATTTTGAGTTCATATGTAGGATCACAGATATATGGTTAAAAAATGTTATTTTTAATCTAGAGAGTTTCCTATATAGCTCTATGAGATATTGTTAATTGAATAAGAGCATAAAAGTTAAAATTTTGTATTGAACGTAATGTCAAATTAAGTTTTGGAATATTGTGGCGACATCTTGTTGTTAATGCCAACGTTAGACATTTAATCAGATTACATCTTTATTTTTTTTTATTACATGTGAACGGTAATTGTTGCATGATTGTTTCAACTATAAATTCGCCTCTTTACATTTATACTCATAAACTAATTAACTTGATGAATGCAGGCATTTTATCGCAAAATATTTCTATGCGCTCCCTGAATTGAAATAAAGATATGAGCCAAGGCAGAATGTTAGCACTCGTGTTTGGAGAATATATACATTTGTATAAATATGTCTTATGAGTGTATCGATAATAAGGAAGGACAGGAAATGAATATAATTCCACATGATAAGGCTTTTCACGAAACTTTAGCCATATGCTTTTTTGCTTTCATTATTTAATGAAATTGCAAAAATGGTCATGATATTAAATTACCTGAAATTAGTGCAATTAATTATATAAATAATATCATTATTATAATTAGCAGCGACTGCAGAAGCAATTAGAAACGTACGCCAGTGATATATCTTGGATTATACGCTCTGCACGGTGAATGGCATATACTGTACGTTGCTGTGCATGTACATTAGGCGCCCAGGATTATATGGTTTCCGTTTATTGGTGCTTAGCTCGATATGATTAATTGACTGAAATTGCAGAACATATATTTATGAACCTCATTGTCTCTGTATTATATGGCTGTTTTGTAGGTCTTGAGAAGGGAATGTTGGCAAACGGCACTTATGTCAATTGAAAGCCAGTCAACTCTGTTAGCATGCAGTTATTTGAATCGTAATAATGTCACCGGTTCATTAATACGTTTCAATCATATTCAAAAGCTGTTGTTTGAAATATTATCTTCAGTGGATTTAATGTGGTTAACGGAGCATGCACGTGAAGGGCTTATTTATGTCTCTGCAAATTAATAATTATTGAATTTCACATTGTATGCATTCATAATCAAATTGCATCACACATGCTAAAGTTATTCCATTAAACGTCTGTAGTACATAGAAACGCTCAAAATAATAATGATGGCTACATGTTATTTAGACTTAATTAGTTCGTTTATCGTAGTTATTTTTAGCTTTAACCATCGGGATGTTTCATGTTGTAATGGTGGTTAGTTTTTTAAAAGAAACAATATGATCTAGTTTAGTGTTTTTTTAGAACTTTTATAAAATTATACTGTATATTAAGATAAACTTAAATTTAATGATTTTTTAAGTAAGTTATCACATTTTTACTATTTTGTATCAAGTGGATCACTCCAGTTAGACATAATTTATTGCGTTTATTTATTAATAAAAGTTAAATCTCATTTCAACGTGTACTGTAAACATTATAAAAGCAGTTATTACGAAAACTCATCTTAAATGTTTCTGAGACTTCTTACGTGATGAAATTTTCAATTTTGTGAACACGTCGAAAGTCATTTCTGCTTATTCTTATTTAATTATAATTTGCACTACCCATATTTCGGAAACTTTAGATGATTTAACCCTGTAAAGTATCAGTTCTGTTCTCATCACGATGCTTATATTTTCACTCTGAGATGTTGACTCTGGTAACTAATGATAACTTACTTTTACTTGGGGAAAAATCCTTTTGTTATTCAGTTCAATGTTTGCTCGATTGAGAGAAAGACGGTTATCAGTTGTCAAATCAGGGTTAATGAATTCATTTTGTATGTGTGAGATGACTTCCAACCTAAATCGTTGAGGCAAGACGCTATTGATCGGTAGGGCCCCCTTTTAACGTCTTTATATTTTAACTTTTCAATGCAATTCCTCCTCCGCTCATCAACGTTGAAGTTTTCATTACGCCAATGGCTTTCTACAACTGTAATGGGTTCAGACGTGAGATATCATCGCTTCTTTTTAAATTAATCAAGTTGCATTAAGCATTTTAGACTTTAGATCTCCTAACTCATTAATATTGCCTGGCTTAATAGAACCCAAGTTTGAAGCAGTTACAGACCTATACTTCTATTGCCAATTTTCGAGACTAATACTACTTTCTCATTCCCTTAGCCAACCCTCGTAATTAAATACTTGCTTGCTGAATTTTTAAGGTACACTTTCAATATATTTTTTGTTTTCAATTGCATGCTCTGCGCATGGCTACATCTTAAGGAGCCATTTTTTTCTAGCTTTTTTTAACGATTGGTTTCTTTTTCTGCCTGAACAGTTTTTTTTCTATTGTTATACAGTTTTCGCAGTATTTCTCCATAATGGGTTTTTATTGTGCATCCCTTTTTATGATTTCAATTTATCTCCTCTCTTCTTTCCAAAATGTCGACGCCATTTCTCAGCCGCTGAATTTAAAAGGTTTTGTGCTTAAGATTAATGCCATGGTTTAGCTCAGCTGTGAAGAAATATTTAAAGTTAACCTTTTATGAAAAAAAAAAATTGAATTTTACCCCTTAAGAATAACTGCACTCAGACACAAGGCAATTTTAAGAGACTAATTACATTTGTCAAAGTGCATTATCTATTTTGTCTGCTAAAAAATACCCCATGGTAACCCTTTAAAACAGGATATTACAAATTTGTAATGTGTCGTTAACTCGATGATTTTGCCATATTTATAACTATTTTCAACAACTCATCGAGAGAATTTTCAAGTTGATGGTTTGTTAATCGAATTTTCCTGTTTTTGGTCGTGGTTTTCACTCAAACAAAAATGTGTGATTTAGTTAATAATGTGAATATCACATTTTGGACCCATAAAATATCACTTTAAAAAGCACACGGCCATGTATGTTGCATTTTCTGCATCATTTGTGAGCTCATGTCCTAAGTATATCTGAGAAACGTCAACAAATAAATGGGAAAGACTTATTTCATAAATAAAACTGTGCTTTTTCCTCCTCTCTACTCCCCAATTTCCTTTTTAGAAATTGTTTTATGTTGGAAGTATCACATTTTAGATTATCATGCATTATTTATAAGCGTTGCTGAATAAAATTACTCAAGTTTGCAGAAGTGGAGTTGATCGAATTTCCATTGTGTTTATTTATGATAAAAATAGGATTCCAAAAATGCGAACAGATAACACATCTTCACTGTACAAGTATATTGTCTGATTTAACATGTATATTTTTCAATTAATGCTAGTCATAATAAATTTATTATATTTTAGCAATCAAAAACTTAACATGCTTGCAAAATGAGAGGATTCATGATTGTCATTTTATCCAACCTACACAGTTGCATACGGTATAATTTAATTATGCTAATATCGGCTGTGTGGAATTTTGGCACATTATATCGTACTATTGTTAAGTAATTTCATATTTTTCATATGCATATAATTTGAGTTTTCCACTGAAATATAAAATGCTTTATTGCCGAAGGTTTACGTGAAACTATCAAGAGGGCGGATATGTACAAAGACAGTAGATATGTTTTTGGCATACTAAATAAATAGTATGACCGCACATGCCGTGGTTGCTTCTTTGTGAAAGGTTATATGATTTTAGCAACCAATACAATTCTCTTTCCATTCTTCGTATCTATTTAAAGGTGATCATTTGTCAGTTTTATGCGCAAACAAAATGAAGCACAACGTTGGTTTTCTAACAAACAAACCATGGAAATCTGTTCAATTTTCTTTGTACTAGCATTTTTGAGGAAAAAATAATTCAGTCTATACTAGCTAGGCAAGAATATTAAGAATTTATAAAAATGTATAAAGTATTCTGTCTTCAACACTAACGGATTAAATACTGAATGTAACCATGTATGTAATCTGAAAAATGCAGACTCTTCATAAATTGTTGGTTATATAGTGCAAGTAGGCAGATTATATACACTATTTTACACTTAATTTCAACCTTTCTGAACTTGCAACTGAAAATGAACATTTGCAGCTGTTTATTCAAACTTTTACTCACAGGTCTTCTTTAATTGGGTTCGTTCGTTATACTAACTAAGATTGTCTAGTTGGATTTTAGTTAATTTAGGTCGACGCTTCTTACCTATACACATGTGTATACAATTTCATAATGAGGCGATATTTAAGGAATATATTTTTATTAAGATATACTGTACATGTATGAACTTTCCTTGCATGCAAGTAGTTTTAAATTCGCAGTTCATTGGACTATTTTATAAATAATTCACATTTTCGGGCATTAGTTGCGCATTTAGAGAAAACAAATTGCAACATGCCCTTCACGCGAAATGTCGGGCCTTTGGTACGAGATTAAGTTTACAAATGCTCCATCTTCAAAGATATCGGCTTGTCTGTAATTTTATTACTGTGTGTATTTAATTGAATTGCTCGTGCTCGTATAACTTCAATTCATTACCATTACTTGCCATGACTTTGGCGTAGTTATGTATCACCACAAGCGTGGTGATAAGCACAACGAGCTTCGTGGGCGTATATGCACTTATATGGATATTCTGTGGAAATGGCATATCCAGCTGCTTTCCCAAGATAACACTTTATGACCTATTTTGGCCATAGTTATTTGGCCAGCAATATAACTGACGTTCATTAATTGTTCCCATTTAATGGCCTCTGACAAACTGTACTGTTGTCACGTACGGTGGCGCAGCGAATAACAGCATCTTGGTAGCGTCTGAAGATGTCATATTTTTTTTTTTTTTTTTACTAAATTCTAGTTCTCCTGGAGTTTTTAAAATTTCATATATAAAAACAGTAAATTTCTCTTAATTAATTTCATATAAAATTTAGATTTTTTAAAATTCCTTTCTCACGCTTAACTCTTGAAGTAATATCATAATTAATATATTTTTATGAAAAATGAATATGCGATATTAATTTTGATTTTTAAATTCCACAGAAAACTCTTAGGTACCTACAGTGGTCTAGAAGGGCACAACACTGAAACAGAACATGGTTTTCATTTCTTTATATTTTTCTCCTGAAAATAAATGTGAGCAATAAAAACTCAAAGCTATACAAAGATGAAGGTTTAAAAACCAATGTATCAAGTCGTGTATGCTGCTTTAACCCATCGTGGGGGGAATTTAGAAGTTGATAACATAAACTTCGCTATGATTAATTATAGGGGTTTGTCAATATATATATGTAATGAAAAAAGTAAGTTTTTTCCCTGACAAATTGCTATTGCAACTCAGACAATCGGTCAGCCAGGTGACAAATTACGGACTTGAAGATAACAGACAATCGTTGAATCAATCTTCACTAAATCCCAAAGTCGCATTAACGCAGGGACTTACGCTTAGAATTGGGGGAAAACTACTTTGTTCTATAGAGGGATAAAATGGTAAAAATGGCCGTATTTGCTAAAGGTTTAGTCTTATATATGCAAAACGCTCTAAGTAGCAAGAGCTATTTGTAAACAGGAGCCAAACAGCCTCTTTATCTCTTCTTATCCTTATTTTTCAAATCACGTTGTCAAATCTGCAACGTTTGTGACGTTGCTTACATGCGAATGACTTGATGTATTTGGCCGAAGATATTTCTGTCATCATTTTCTTTGGAAATCTTGGGAAAATGCGAGAGACATTTTCGTGTTTGCCGATAAGTTTTATACATTTTTTTCCTTCAAAAAAGTAGCATAGACATTTGTGTTTCCATTTTTGAAAATTCATGCATTTGGCACCTAACTGTGATTTTAGAAAATAAATCTAGATTCTAGATTCATCATAGTCTTAATACACATATTTGGTCTAGTGTTAATGCACTGTGAAACAAATGTTTGTTTTATGCTGATGTTTGTACATATCATATTTTTATCTATTTTGCAGTAGTTTTAATATATATTTATCTCCTTACGGCTCTATTGATTCGATGATAAATCTTATTGCCATTATAAATGGAAAATATCCAATGTTTGGAATTGTTAAGATCGACTATAAATCGAACCTGTAAATCAATTTTAAACTGGGCAATTTTTCACGATGAGGAATTACAAGGAATAAAGAGAATTTGATTTCTATGGCAAACTTCATTAAGGTATTATTCAATCAAGAAGCGAGTGTATCAGTGAAATTTATTTATTGTTGTTGATTTAAGACCCTAGCCAAGAATAAAGGAGTTTCCTCCATTAACTCAACTTCTGGGTATATCCTTTAAGCAGTTTACAATGATAAAGTGCCCTAAAGACATCAATCTTTTAATACGACTGAAAATAGAATACCCTCAATATAATGCCTTAAATTGAAGGATTTGTGGTAATTATGATCATAAAATTTCGTATAGAGAGAAAGCAGCACTGCATAATTCAGCAATTCATTGTGCGCTGATAAGGAAAAGATGAATTGGTGTATTCGGCCAGAGGTTTAATGTTCCTTATAATTCCTTAAGATTGATATATTATACTTTTAGTTTAGTGTTAGTTGGGTATAACTTTAATGATTTTTATCCCTTTTACATCCTCCCTGTATTTAAGCTCCTTTAAATCTTTTAAAACTTTGCGGTAAACATTCACCTAAATATAAGCCTGTAACATTCATAGAGCAAAAACTTAATCCAATTTGAATTTCTGGAAATAAATTGCACGGCGCATATGCGCATGTTATGTACAATGATCAATATTAGAGGATTTATTTCATAAGCAGTTATGGTCTGTCAGGTTCGCATGCAAAACGGAAGGACTAAATTTTAAATAAATCATGTTTTCCCTCTAGATGCACCATATGATAATTTTATGCCGTGAATAGCCCGTATATTTGCTTATGCACATTTTGGTTGAAATATATCTTTTATCATAACTGATCTTATTTCTCTTCTGAAAATGTCGACGACTTGAATTTTTTTCAAATGGATTTAAAACCTCCAAGTTTCGGGCAGATAAACCTTGTTTGGGCATCCCCGTAATTTGGGCATTTTCTATTCTGTGTAAGAATCTTCAATGCCATTTTTTTATGATAAAATGGATTATGGAATTGAATTATGTATTTCGCAAATGATCGGAGTGCTAATCATCGGAAACATTTGCCAGAAGCAATGTTGCATAATGATAGCAGCATTGTGCCGTTAAAGTTTTACACGTGAAAATTTCATAAAATATGAAACTGGCATGCTACTAAAGAGGGTTATCATATCAGCTGACTTTGACCATCCGGTTTAACCCTTTTCTATAAAACTAAAATATGATTTTTTGGGTGAATTGATATGGTTATTCTTTCAATCAACCGTTACATAACTTTAAAAAACTGAACGAATATTCCGAAAAAATTGCTATCAACAAGGAATACGAGGTTACCAAACAATAATTTAAATTTCGATAATTCAAAAGTTCCAGTGTTGAATACCAATGCTGATGACTGATGACGAAACGCCATAGGACAACAATAGGAATATTTTGTAGAATAATTTAGTGATAACTAAAATTATTTAAAAGACGTGTAATTTAAAATATTTTACCTTGCAAACTGTATGGAAATGTTTTATTCATACAGGTATGATTTGTATCCAATCTGTTCATAAGTGTATGCCCATGATAAAGGGGTTGTAGAGCATAGAGTAGCTTCTCGATTTCCTTTTTTTTCTGAAAATCTAGTTTAGATTTGCGAGGGTATATTTTATCTTTTGTAACTCGTTAAGTCTTCTTAGTCCCATGGTAGTCGTGATATTTTAACATTGAATGTATGCTCGATTCGTTTCTTCTATGGTACAATGGGGAAAAATGATGTCACGCTGATTTGATAACAGCACTCGAAAGAGTCGCCTTTTTCACATTGTGTACATTTAATAGTAGCTATTACCCCAGGCACTTTTTACCTTGCTAATATTACAAGCGGGGAAATTTTTTCGATGACAAATATACTCGTTTGATGTATGATATTCAGGGGGGCTTCTAAGCAGATAAGGCTAATATATCACTTCAAATTAGCCAATTATTCGTGCTAATAAAATTAAACCTATTCCCAGAATCGCTATCCGAGATGACATTCTACAAAGTTAGAAAGTTATGCTGAAAGAAGAGCCCTCCTAATGCAATGCAAATGGTTCACTAAGCAATTTGCGAGATATTTATTTATCCCGTTGAAAGCAAATGAGTAGTTACTGTTCATTTTAGTTACATGGAAATGTATAGTAACTTTTTCCTGATGTCGGAATCAGAAGTTAGAACAGGTTTTAACTTGGGTTAATCCCAAGTGAGATTAATGCAATGAGAAAATCTAAATTTAAGCAGGAAAATTTTATATAGAAATACTTTTATAAAAGTAGTTCAAAGCACTGATTTTTTTTTTTTTTAAACTTAACTAATCGATTCCTTGTGGAAAAGCTTTATAATGACAAGTACGATCTTAGATGCATAAAAGTATGTGCCATTTACATGTATAACCAAGTGTGGACCATATTTAGCCTATGAACGGGCTTATATATTATTATTATTATTTATTATTTATTTATATACAGTTTAAAAACAGTCAGACAACAGAGCTGACCGATAAAAACGATACAGAGCGCTCAAAGAGCAATAAAAAGGATCAAACGAAATGACATGAACAAAATCACAGGCAAAAAAAAACACCCCAATATCAAACAAAATAAGAAAAAATAAGGAGGGAAATATAGCACTTCAAGGGGAGTATCGAACAAAGAGGGGATCAGAACTTCATCACTTGAGTCTCAAAATATAAATTTTTAACGCGTGCCGCCAATGTCTACACCCCGATAAGCAAGAGTGACCAGAACACTCAAACAACTTAGTTTGTTTGCAAGTATAGGTAATGTATAGTCAGTTGTGAGTCATTCATTGCCAGTTATGGGCTATATTTAACCACTGAATGGCCTACATGTATAGTCATGTGTAGCTTACATCATATTTGGCCTTCGATTGCTATTTATAGCCATGTATGTACCATATTTGTCCTTTGAATTCCCACGTCTAGTCACGTATAGACCATATTAAGCTTTTGATGTTCCATAGCTGAGTTATTCTTAGGCTCAAAGTTTCCATTTATATAGATCACATAAGCCACGCATTGTCAGCATCAGCATAGATAAGTCTAAACTACATATTAGTGAACCCACACTATTTGCCCATACATAGAACAAAACAGAAGGAACTGTAAGTGCACTCGATCCTCATCCTTGATACCAAGTACTATATACCCGTCAGTATTCTCCCAACTAACCAAGCCACTTTTCGAATACCCTTACTTGCACAATCTGACTATTTATATTTATACACTAGAGAGATGTTATGTCCAGATGTATTCAATTCATGGTAGAGCAATATACTGTATAGATTACTTCACATATATGTCCATACATGACCCATATGTTTTCAAATCTGGGTCATTTGAGTAATATTAAAAAAATAACTGAAGTCTACGAATGAAATCATGGTATCGTGTTAATGAATGGCAAAGTTTGATTTTTTTTTATTTTCCTTAGATATTAATAATTTTTGTGTGAAAATACTCACTTTCAGAATTGCTGTTACTGTCGACGATTTATCCATATTGCAACGTGTTTCCAAAATTGCTCCATATCTTTCTGGTTTTCAAAATATGCGCATCTTTGGCAATCTTTTTTTCCTTTTCCATTTTAATACCGACCTGCAGGCGAAAATATCTTTTCTACCAATCCCCATTTCCATGTGTCAAATCTTATTTTTTCCTAAGATTTATCCTTCAATGATAATTTGACCATCAAAGCATCCACGTGCTGAGGATGCGCATTTCCATTGCATCTCTGCCCTGAGAGAGCAAGGGAGGCTTGAGAATACATTTGCTTAGTGGAGCGGTTAACGCAGGGACTGATATAGGTGACTGGACATCCACAAAGAATCTTAGGATATGTAATATGCGCATAGTGCTATCTCAAGCGGGCCTATTGCATCTTCCATATCCTCTCATATGTCTTTCGCTTCTGGCTTTGTGATTGATGGCAAATAGCCATTTCCATAACGTGGACTTCAACGTACCACATATATATATATATATCTCATAACTGATGTTTTTGTTTTCACATATTTTTTTCACCACCCCCTCCCCCATCATCTTTCCTTCAGGCTTTAGTTTTACTCCCAGGGTTATTTCTGGAACCATTATTCTTTGCATACACTTAAAAATAACGTCATTTGACGTATTCGTCGAATAGTGCAAACAATTTGAAAGATTTTAATATTGAACACTCACGAGTCCACAATACACCTCGATGACAGCCTGAAGGCATGGGCAGTTAGGCCCAAAGATGAAATATGATTGTTTGGCGAAAGAAAATGCTTTTTTAGGATAACATTGTAAAAACATTTCCTTTAAGGAGCTGTTGTTTTTGAGACTGTTTAAATCGGTAACCGCATGAAATCGAAACCACAATACTTGAGGCTATAACATGTGTTTTCATACTATATCTTATACTTTTATAAGTTTGCTTAGTTCTGACCCAAGTTTTTTATTTGTCATATTGTTGCATTGTCTGGAATATGTATGGATTTAGTTATATCTATTGCAGAAATAGAAAACTTAAAATAAATAGAAAGTCGACTTGCATTTCTCGAATTGTTACCCTGTTTTATCAATGCATTTATACCAATAAATAAATATAGTAAGTTCTCGGATTAAACTATAGAAAAATACGTTTGTTAACATGACTGTCAGTATCCATAATAAGTTAAATATTCTACTCATGCTAAGTTGGAATGCATTATTTACAGCTTTTATCAACAATGGATGGTTGAATAACTTTAACCATTGGCTGTATAAATTTGTGTAGTGTTAAAGGCATATTATTGATTATCTTTCATATACATACGTAAATCGCGTGACATGCGACAACGATTGGGTCGCTTTGGTATTGGTTAGTTTTGTTATGTTTTTGAGCACACACAAAATCGATGTAGTAACTTAAGATGCTGAATCGCCATGTGTTACCTAACTTACCTTTTATTGAAGAAAAAAAGAAAAAAAAAGATATTGCATTTTGGTAATCCAGCTAGCAGTTAAAATATCTAGTCGTTTTTGTTAAAGCACCGAAGTTATAAAGGATGCAAAAAAAATTCAATAACGTATGCAGAAAAAGAAAGTACCCTGTTTGCTGAAACATATATACCCTGGATTGGCTGGAGAAAAAATCAATTTGTCAGGGCCTCCTGATTTTATGCCCTCCCATTTATCCAGCAATTTTCAATGGTCAAAGCTATCATCTCGATTTGGTGGAAACTTTTATTTGATCGAATTGTGCAGTGAAAAAACGATTTCCAAACAATTGCGATCAGTTCTTTTCTTCGCAACTTTTTTGTTGCACGAACCTTTGGCGTTTTTTTTTTTTTTTTTTTTTTCCTGTTGGGGTTTTATTCTTTCGTTTCACCTCCATTGAATTTTGGTGAGAAATAGTATACAGCTATCACCAGGGTCCTATTGTGGTCTAAGGTGAATTTGATGGAAACGGTTACTGCTTGGAGACCATTAACTTAGTCGCCAAATCTATGACACATTCTGAAGAGGGCATGTTCACTAAATTGGCTAGCCTATATATTTTATTTTGTTGAAACAAGATTTTTCCAACATCTACATGTTTTTTATTTAAATTAATAAGAAACTCAAAAGATTGATTTTAATATGTAGAATTCTAAGGCTACATTTTGTCATAGACAATAAAATATCTAATCGGCAATAACATGTAACAATTTAATGTTTCATAGAATCCAAACTAATACCTTGGCATTTTGAAATTTTTTAATTAGATTATCCAATTTGCTTTTAGACATTCAATTTTAAACAGATTTCTTGATAAAGCTAATTTCAAGATTGTATAAGTGATTATGTGTGACCCCATTTGAAAAATAGCCTCGTTGACCATTACGTATTTTAACATAACTGAAATAAATCTTCTAGAATAAATTATGCATATATGAAGTTCATGGAGTTAGAGAGCTCATTAAAAAATACTGCATTTTATGATCACATAATGATTGCTCCAAAATGCCATTTCTTTCAGAAATGAATGTCTGGATGGCATTGTTGGTATTATTGATCGGTGCGCATGATGTACAGTTCAGAAGTCGTTATACTATAGCTAGCGAAATAAAGAGTTGCTACTACTGTATATGCTTGAAATAAGGGGCTTCTTGTCTTTAGATATCTGTTTTGGTATCTAGAGGAGCTTTAAAATCATTTCAGAAATACACAAAAATGCTAAAATCGATAAAAACAATTACCATATTCAGGTAAAGAACTGAATTAGATTGTTTCATTCGTTAATTTACTTTAAATTATATGATTTAAGTTCATACACATTCTGTTTTTCATTTCTATATCGTTATTCGTTTTCTTGTCGTGTGAAAAATGTATTTTGAAAAAGTATTCATTTTTATAAATAAATTTCAATA
This sequence comes from Julus scanicus, assembly GCA_034698625.1. Taxonomy (NCBI): domain Eukaryota; kingdom Metazoa; phylum Arthropoda; class Diplopoda; order Julida; family Julidae; genus Julus; species Julus scanicus. The sequence goes on along the minus strand of JAQGBW010000514.1, from coordinate 27,359 downwards.
ATAAGAGGATTTTAGCATTCTATAGCTCTTTATTTTTCCGGTTGCTCATTTGACTGCTTGACAACCGGCATCTTAAAGATCAATACTATTCTCCATTCTTGACAAAATTTTAATGTTGAGTCTGGCAAGTAAGAACCCATTCCTCAAGGGTCTAATTTTCTCCTGTCTACTTCATTTTATCAAAGGATATAGTTTTCAATGGAGGTATCTCAACTATAAGCGTATTTACAGTCACTGAGGAATACGACTTGCCTAAGCACTCAGATATTTTAATGTATAGCTACATGACTTTAATCATAAAGCGACGTGTGAGTTGAATAACAATATATAATACAAACAGAAATTCTCAGAATTATTTGTTTAATTTTTATCGCATATAGCATATATGATTCGAATGTACTAAACAACAGAGATATCCGGCGTTGCATTAAGAATTACTTTTTCAGTTAATTACTAACCTTTATTCATTCTCGTTTATTTCATGCTACACTGTACAGTATACTTTTTAGTTTAAACTCCTTGTCATATTAATGCGTTTTAGGAATCTTTTATTGGACTCTACGTCTTGCATGCTAGCTTATTACATATGCAGCTTGACTTTTATCGTCTGTTGCCATAACCTTTCATATTTTTTTTTGTTTGTCGTGATGTACGCTCTTCTGGCTTTCTTCATTAAAAATGTATTTTTTTTTCTTGGAGAGAGAGTTTAATAAGATGCCAATTTCCCCTCTCTGAGAATACTTTGGCGTAAATAATTATTCCGTAAATTCATTAGATGCATAACAAGAACATGAGGGCTATGTTGCTTGAGCTTTGTGCTTTCTTTTGCAATTCAGCATCTGAATTATTATTGCATGAGAATGACATACATTATTTGCATTATTTAATTTCAAATGCCTTTGCAATGCTGGTGGATTTCAATCAATTTGCATCAGAAAGCTGCAGGTCTTTTTATATTTTGACTGGTTTTCCGTCGCAATATCGAGCTTCACAAAAATCCATATATGCAAAGATAAATTTTGAAAATTTTAACCATTTCCTTCTTGTCTTTTTCCCTTACTATCTCTTATAATGGCGTTGATGTGAGTCTTATTCCCCGGCAGCATTTGCATATTCAAAATTCATGCCCAAATGCAATTCATGTTTGATATCATCTCCAATATTGGTTTCATGAGGCATCAATTTCTAAGAAAGCTCTAATCTTAGGACACGTCTATGCTTTACTTATCATTAATCAATAGAAAAGATCCCCAAAACTTTTAAAAAAAAATCTTGGCGACTGATTTCGCGTTTAATGTGCTGACAAGTACTGTTTGTTTGGGGGTCATACCAGCCTTAACGTCTTCAGTGCGTACTTTTATCACGGATTATGCTTTTTTCGAACATCGGGTGTTTGGTCGCTTTGAAAAATAGGGCATCAAGAATGGTATTCATGCTAATTATGGCTTAGGCTTTGCTCACTCTGAGCACCCTGAAGTAGCCTTATGGTGCGATGACTGATCGTTGTATTGAGGTATAAACTGTTTGATAGGTCCTGACAAAAATGTGATTAATCATTTTTGAAGTATGGTGCTTTGCTTTTGTTCGAGAAAAGCATCCTTGATTTTTAATAGCCCTGTTTTTTTCTGCTATATGGATATGCCAGAAAAAAATCCTTATGGATTGTGGGATTAACCATGAAGGGAAATATGGCGAAGCGAAGACTATATGTGTATTGTCATGATATCCACGATGAAAATATTATTCATGGTGGTACTTAGCTATCCTTTGATCTCTAACACGTGTATTGTTCTCACCTAATACTTAAGTTTTACTTACTTTGGAAAAGTATTAGTGCAAGACTTCAGACGAGGATCATTATCAAAAATACTTCGCAAAATGAGCAATTTTGTCGCCATATCAAAAAATAACAAACATAAATGCGCATTTGCACGCAATGAATATGTAATTAGCAGTTATATTTATTTATTTCTGTCTGGAAAGGTGGCATTTGGTAATAATTGGTTTATTTCCAATTATTTCCGGAAAAAAAGTGCCAGCATTATGATGAATTGCGATAAAAATGTAACAAACAGCGTTTCATTTGATTAATAATGTCTAGCCATATCTTTCTGGCTATTAATAATACAATTGTTTGGCCCATTTTTCCATATTGCAAAATGTATATGTACAGTGGTTTTGCAATGTTAGCGACGCTTTTCCGACATGAATTATGTTTCTGCTGTTTACTTTATTAATCATTAAAATGTCTTATTTGGAATTGTTTGGTATTTAAACACTTTCAAATTGTACATTTATAGCAAGACGCCCAAGACTATAGATAAAGCAGTATGTATTGCGTATAGCCAAACTTGTTAAGTATATCTAGATGGTCCTTAGTTTTAATACATTCGATGTAATTTTTTTTTTTGCTGAATTTTGTTTTAATGGGAGGATACATTTCTCACTGTATGCAGATTTGCATATATGATTTCAGATCTGGATTACTGTACATATAATTATGTTTGTTTATAATATTATGATAAGCTTGGATACAACTATCATGAGCATACACAGATGAGAAAACCAATTATCGAATAATCTTGTCTGCAAATAAACAAACCAACGAATCATGAAAACATGATCTACGGCTATAGGAAATGCATATTCACAATAATACATTATTTATGCATTAACTTGATCAGTATACATGTGACAATTGACAATTACTTGACATGTACAACAAGGAAATCATAAGGGTAGGGAGGAGATTAGTAAACTCACAGAAGAGAGAATTGTTTTATTATTAACTGAAACCTTTCTATTTGCCTAACCATTATTTTGGTTCTAAAGATAACTTGACGCGGTGTTAAATTAGTTTGGCGTTTGCAAGTACAGACGATTCCGCTTAATTGGGACACATCGGGACTTAGGCATTTTGGCCCAATTAAGCGGCTGTCCCAATTAAGCGAATTCCACATAAGTGTGTGATGGTATACGTAAATTTGTATTCACATTCAAGTAACATTTAGCCATACAAACAATTTAAGCCTATAAATTAATCGTGGACGAAGCTCACTGAAACTTAAATTATATACATGAATTATTTACACAAATTTTGAAAATAAATTCTGTATATAATGTTTAGATTTTTGTTTTTTCCCAATGTTGAATCAGTTTTTTCATTTACTTTATTAAGATTTGTATTTGTTTTTATTCGATAATTTTAATGAAATTTTGCTATGCAATAATATAAGTGAATTTAACAATGCACCGATGTTTTACTGGAAGTGAAAAAAATTAAACTTGGTGAAACTGAAACCTAAATCCAAAACAAAAGCCTCCATTGTGAACGTGTCTTGAAAAAAGGGTCCTATAAACTGATTTTGCAAAAGTTTTCAAACAGAAAATGTACAGAATAACAAAATATATACTGTGATCTTAAATTTAATGACCCAATTAAGCGGAATGTTGGCCCAATTAAACATGTAAATTTACTGTTGGTTCCTTGGGTTAATTTCTGTTCTTTGAGATTTGGCCCAAATAAGCGGCTGTCCCAATTACCCGTTGGCCCAATTAAGCGGAATCGTCTGTATAACAAAGGACGATTAATTTGTTGTGTAACTTAACTGCCTCACGTTATCAATCAGTCTCAGGAACGTTTTCTCTAAATTTTCCACATTGGATTAACGCTTAAGAATCTCTTTAGATAAGAAAACAAGTTTAATTACAATTTAAGCTCGTTATCTCCCTTTCTTGGCGTAAAAAAGGATAGGCTAAAAAATGCCATTTCTAAAGTGTTTGGATAGGCAGCACGCAAAAATAATGTACGCTTCTGTTGCTAAATAAGATTTTAATTGCTCGCTCTTTTCCCTGAGCATTTGTTCAGAGAGACACTGCTTTGTCTTCCTTCAAGTGTTTGCTCGGCGAACATTTATTAAAAATAATTGCTTCCATCAAACGGGAATCCCGAGATCAGGTATATGCGTACACGAGTCACTCCTTGTAATTCACGCCTAATTTAATTGGGGGCGCCCACATCTTTTTAGCTAGGCCCCACGTGGGATTATTTTGTCCGTTTTCATGTTGAAGGGAATTTATGTGGTTACCAGACTTGAAGAATTATTCTGCCTCCCCAACCTTTTTATCTGCACTGCTGTTGGTGGAGCGTTTAGCAACATGTACACAAAATAGTGGCTTTCATCGTCGACATTATTCAAGTGGGCGAAGTGTTTCTCGCCATGTGCTATCAATTTACAAATATGATTAATTTGGGTTAATCATCGATGAAGATTCTTATAATGAAAATCATCCTACTTTTACGTAGCCCAGAAACAAGGCTAGCCAAAATCTCATTATAGGCGGAAGAATTCTTTTCATAAAATATTATGCTTACACTCGATTGCTTTCAAACATAACGTGCCGCATGCATCATTTGCTGGTATTCAAGATTTTCTACGAATATTTAAATAAAATATTATTCAATCTGGAATTAGCATGTTTTCAGGGATTGCCCATCTATTTAGGCGGTCGCCTAGGACGCAATGATCCTACACAGGAAATGTTTCTACTGAAGGTTATGTTCTATATAAAAAATGCATGTTGCTTTTTCAGATGTTTCAAAAATACAAATCTAAAATTCTTTAGAAAAATGTTACTTCCATTGTGGATACGCGATATACGAGGTCAAAACTGTTAACATTGCCAAACCTTATTCTAATCACAAAAACAAGAACGTTTTGTTGGTTCATAGAATTATAGAATGTCCTGCTGTTTAACTGAAAACAATGTGCCAAAGGTTACACGAAATACAGATATGAAATCCTTGAAAGAATGTCACTTCGATATATATATGTTGTTGAAGTATGAAAATTGTTATGTTTTAGTCATCTTATTTGTTTTTGGTTGTACATTGCCCTTGAGCTATGTTTTTCCATTGCTCCAACGCGTAAGCTTAAAGAACAGTATTATGAGTTTTATCCGATGTTCCTTTAGTGTTCCAACGTTGGCTTTAATATATGAAATGTCAAATTGTCCTGACTGCTATTCATCATAATTGACGTTTTCTTCGCATTTGGCTTGTCACGCTTGTGTTACAAGGAAGATATCAATGGATCGGGTTTCTGTGATCCTCATTCTTGCCACATACACTGTATACTGCTCACTGTCAGTGATATATTATGGATTTTCACTGTAACATTGCAGCATTCACTTCCCAGACTAATCAAAGTGGACGTACAAGACGTTTCCCTACTTAATGCCGTGGCAGCCATTAATGTAAGAATTTTGAAACTTTTACCGAAATTGCATTCTTGTGTAATAGCTTAATAGGGTTATTACGCTGTCTGGCCCATAAAAGAGTGCAAAAAAAGCGATGCAATGTCCTTACCGACCTATAGCAAATAAAGAGTTCTGCAGAATGCATTGAGTAGAGCAATTTATAGAAATTTAGTAGAAAACGATGTCGTTACTTTTATTTTGCTTCTATTTTATGGACATTCACAATTCTATACACAATTTTGTTTAATACTTTACTCCAGGACCAGTTCATATAATATATACGTTTATTTGAATAACAAAATTATAGATCTACATGGTGAAATTTACTAAAAATTCATCGTCTTCATTAGTCATTTATGAGACTTTTTTTTCATTAATCGACAAATCAATGACCGGTGATTAAACGGAGATTAATATATTCACGTCTAAACCAGGTCTTTATGGATCGAACGCAATATTCATGTCCCTCTTATTTTAATAAAATGACTTCCAGAAACTTGTTATTAATCGTCCTTCACCAAATTCCAGATCTATATCTTGAAGATACGTTTATCCTTAATCGTAAATTGCACTCCGTGTAATTAGGCAGTTCTGAAGTTAATTAAAAAGCTTTCCTTGCACGATATATTGCCACGCATACCACATAGAGAGATGATTGCTTTTCCACTTACTTTAGCACAAGTGCGATGTGCTCCTCTTTCTTCAACCCGCAGAAAAATAATAATAATATATATATATTTCATTTTTCATTTGAAAATGCAAAAAATTCAGAGACATGTATGATGCTAGATTTTTTATTTCCTGAGCAAACCCTTCACATTAATTCAGATTTTTTTATTAGGCATATGCATGTTGTTGAACTAGGACCTTTCAGGCTCCTTTTCTTCCCATCTTGAACCATCATTCTTCTTGTTGTTTGTACGACTATGATCATAAGTCATTGCTAATTGGAAAGACCGACCAAGAGATCAATGATTCACAATATATTCTAAGCCAAAACTATCTATTAAGCCTAAGAGCGTCCATTAAGGATAGTCGAATCCAAATATAGCTTGTACAGCTGAGATTTCTCGTTTTTCTTCCTCTGTATAACTTCTTTTGTTGGCTGAATGTAATTTGAATTTACATGTATTTTCATCGTATATAGATGGCCATGTAATAACTTTAAACAAATAGATAAAAAATTATACAAAAACAAACAAGGAGTCGGATGTTGCATTGTTTATACAGTAGTGGTTTTGATTACTATATTCCCATATGGTGCTCAAGGAGCATTTTTAAGAATTGCTAAAATAATGTCGATCTTTCATCTTAAAGTTTTTCATTTTTAAAGAATGTTGTTCTTGGTTTCAGGCTTAGGGAAACTTCGCTGTTATAATGGTGTCATGCAACTAATTGTAATTTCATGTATATATGCTGTGCATGTAAAATATACGTGTTTGTTTCTTGTGCGATGCATTGCAGCTAAAATTAATTAAAAATGCTAAGCATAATAATTACATGCTTCCATGCAATATGTTCATGTAGCATTTTTAAAACGATAAGCCTTGTGGCAAAATTATTCATCTAAGCTATTCTCTGTGTATTAAAATGTTTAGCTGAAAGTTTTAGGATTCTATACTATGTCATATTAAAAATTAAAATTGATATCAGCAGTGTAGTTGAGCAATAGGTTATTTGGTACTTTAATATAGCGTTTCATCTTATAAATATTGTTTCTGGAAAAAATCCATGATAATACGTGATGATGTACACAAAGATTATTCCTCTTAAATATAAAAAACAAAAGATTTTTTCTTTGCGTTTCTTATCTAAATATTATTATGAATGTTCAAGAGCATATTTCTTCATAAATTACTTTTTTCTATATAAATATAAAATTCCTGTCCCTCGCTAAACAAACCAAAATCTTGTTTCATATAAGTTCTAACTTTTACAGCAGAACTTGAGTTGTTGTTGTTTATGCTACTGCTTCAGTTTTTCTTATCTGGAAAGCAGAATATATTTACAGATAATACTACCTTTGATGTCAAATTGAACCATAGATTTTATTTGAAATATAGTTCCGTTAGACAGAGGCTATTAAGTGTAGGATTCTGGATGATGTAATGCGGAATTATAACGGTCATTTCCCATTATTTTTGTTATCTATAAGCGAGCTTGAAAAGCTGGTTTAGATTTTCAGTAAATCCTGATCAAAGTATGGCTACATTTCAAATGTTCAGAAGGAGGATGAGCAATAATATATTAATGATGCTGTGTTTACATCCATTTGTGTTAATTTGTCCTGCTTAGTCTCCAACAAATGTTTAGTTATTTGGTGTTGCATGTACCATATATCTCTGAATGGTTGATCTGTATGTTGTTCTTGTATTTCTGCATTCAAACAACTACAATCCATTTGTGCTTAACTGGTCCCAATCCATATATGATACAATCCTTTTTTTTTCTTCGAAACAAGACAACTGCAATCATAATGGCCGAGTGCACCTTTCGAAAATGTGTAGGGACAAAAAATAAATTGTTTTTTCAAGCATACTTTTATATCTTCAAGAATGTCAAAATGTCCGCTGGACAGAATGCCAATTTTCACAGTTCAAGAAACGGGTTGACTGACTTTTATTTTATTTTTATCTTGGAGGTCTATATATGTTATCCTTTTTATCCATGCATCATGATATCTTTAACGACATACAACAGTTTATACTTTATTTTCAATGTTCATGTGTGCGGATTGTTAGAAGAATATTTTGCTGAATTCATTTTTATGAATATTTGAATCTTAAAATATGAATAATTGAATTCGTATATGGCGTTCTGTTTTAAAAGATAATTAAAACGAAACAAAGAACTAAATGAGCTTTAATAAATAAAAATAAAAAATGCCATCTATATGGTATAAAAAGTTTATACTTTCGAATTTTTAGTCTAGTGTATGGTTTCTTTATATTGAAATTGGGCAGCCATTATTTGAAATCACGTAGCTAGTTGCCAGTTCCCGTACAGTGTGAAATAAATTATTGGCTTTGTTTGTACAGGAACTGTTTAAGTCATAAGACGTGCAGACTATGTAATTGAAAATAATGCTTTAAACAACTCAAGGGATTAGTTGTCTGGTAACAGATTTGGTGTGGCACCAGAATAATTTTGCAATACTGTCAGTGTATTTTATCGTGAATACATTGCACTTTGTCACCCTGGCTTACAGAACAGTATACATTAATATTACTAACATTATGAAAATAATACAAATATGATATCGTTGGTTCAATAGTATTATTATTTGTTTAGTCACATTGATGAAGGATAGTAACATGATAAAAAGTCAATATTTTTAGTATTTTCAACTAAAATTTAACCCTTACCATTTTAACAAAATGATTGGTGTATCAAACTTAATGATATTGCTTGACCACCGTGAAAACGGATGATCCATGTTTGGTTAGCATGTAAAGACTGGAATCCAAAATATCATTAATGGATGTATACACCAGTATTGGATATATATATACGAACATACGGCAAATAGAAAGGTAAATTACACCTCTCCTTATCTTCGTCTTGCAGGATACTAAAGGCCCATAATTCTTGGAGCTTAGTTTGGCAGTAATTGCCTCGAAAAACCTTCCTATTCAAAATGGATGTTATTCTCATACTATTTCCACATCTTGCTTTTCTTTCTTAATAAGTTTTGCTCACTTTTATTCTTATTACTAATCCATGCAAAATGTTTTTTTGCAAATTGATTTCAAGAATGATTTTCATTTATTGCATAAATATGTGATTATGTCTGGCGAATGTATTGTCGTACTATCTACTATGATTATATATTTTTTTCGACAAATATTTGCATCTAGAAGCAGGCTGAAGGTATTACTGCAGTAAGCTTTTCATACTTATAATAGGGTAAACTTCTTGTTTTCATCTAGGCGGAAAAAATCGTATCAAAGTGAACATTAAACCTGATTAAATGGCGGGATTGTGCACAAGTTAATTTCGAAAATTCCTTTTGGTTTTTTTTACAATAGGAAGCAATATGCTGCTCCTATTGATAAATACATTGATTTAAGGTATTTGATTAAGAAAGGAAGCACATCCCATATTACACGTTGGGGAAAAATTGTAAAGTGACTTCATTCAATCAGTACTGCTATACAAATACACTACAGCAAAAACATTGTTTTTTTTAAAAAAAAACTGCAATGAAAACATTATCGAAGAAAGTATAATTAATTTCTAGTTCAATCGGAAATGTTTGTAAACCTTGTAAAGAAAGCTAAAGAATCTTTCAAATTTAATCCAGTAATGGCCTAAATGTCATGTGCAGGTCAACACTCTGTGACAACTGAATTTATGTATTCTATTTGCTCCATAGGATAGATTAAAAGTTGAGATACACCATAATCAGATTTTGCTTGAGATGGTCGGCCTTTTAGCAAAAATAAATGAATGATGCTATCAGTGTTAGCCAACGAAAGCTTATGTGCCCAAGTACGGCCGCAAAGAACTTTTACCAAATTGCGGAAGTGATTTCCAGAAATTTATATCTAAGATGCAGTCATTGAAAGAAGGACATTTCTTCCATTTCCTTCTTGATGATTTTGCTAATGGAGCTTCTAACAAATGATTGTTATGGGATCCGAAAACGCGCAGCTAAAGGCAATTGAGGAAAGCTTTTATACAAACAAAGCTACGTATGCCTATTATATCTTGCTCGCCTCACAAAATTAGTATTGAGTTTGTTGTTATAGTCTTTTTTAACACCTTTCGTTTAATTTTTTATTCTTTTATTTTATACACATGCATCTGGTTGTACTTTTTCCTTCGATTATTTCAAATTTGTTGAAAGTACAGAGCATGAAATTTCTCCAATGTTCCACACAGAAATTCGATGATCTTGTTTTTCAAATTATTCATATATGTAGGAATACTATACTGTATGCAATAAAATATGTTTATAAAGTCATCAATTTGAAAGTTTTACATCTCATGGGATTAGGTTCAAAGAAGAAACATAAATTTGCTATTTTTTGAAGACTTGATTTTAATTGGAAAATGGACTTGTATTACGTACAGCATGCACATCAAAATTGGCGACATCATTAATGTTTTTTAAAGTTGAACTTTTAATAATTAACGAGGCTTATTAGTGCATCTGTAGACTTCCACGCCAATTGTGTATTAATTAATTAACTAATTAATTTCGTTACTTTGCTTTCCATTATTTCCATGGTAATCATTGTCGTTTGTTTCATTTTCAGGTTGCATTAAAATGCTTCATGACTGAAACGTTTGGAATTCTTTTGACCATGGAAGGTTTTGTTTAAGTGATGAACGAGGATCATGTATCAAAGGTAAAAAGCTTTTTCGGTATTACATTTTGAAAATCTAAGCATATAACTTGGGTTTACCCTTGAAAAATGTGCCATGTTTCCATGTTTCTCTTCTCTCATATGGAGCATGTGTAATTTACCTTGATTAAAGCTGGTGTTGTAGCTTGATTCTGAGAATAATATATTTGAAACACGCCCAACCGTTTGTAATTTTCCTCTTTTCCTCTTGAAAATGTCCCCATGTTTTCTAAAAGGTCATTACCATCATTTCATTTAATGTTGGAAGTTGTTTGTGCATAAGTTATTAGTAATAGCGTTTCCAACTAGATGAGTTTTAGTACGTTGTTAATGCGATGTGCTATGGCTTGATAAGAAACTAAAATTCATGGTTCCGTCGACCTAGCCTGCATTTCGTGCAACGAGGTGATATTTTCATTGCATGTACAAGTCTCTGGGATAGACTTTAAATCAAAAATGCCAAGATGGTTATTAAAGGTGGATTAGAGTTTAGACCATAAAGCGCTTTCATTTAAATTTTCCTGACTACTTTTCTTTTTACAACGAAATTTTGACAGATTTGTGGTCACTGTCTTGCATCGTTACACGGTTTCGTATATTATGTCCTGAAATTATAACATATACCTACAACTTTCATCTTATACGATAAATGTCACTACAGGGCAGATTTATTATTGCTCTGTAATCTTCCATATGACATCTATCATTTGCTAAAGCCTTAGACACAAGAAACGTGTACGAATTATAGGAAACAAAAAAATTCTGTTATAAATAAACAATAACTTAGTGTGATTGTTTCTAGTCCGGTAAACCATACTGTATATTGTCAAAGGAGGAAATTGTATTTTCTGTACACTGTACATTAATTTACTACGATTGTAAATATTAGCAAGTTAATCATTGAGAAATTTGTGGAGATAATTTTCGGAAAACTATAACAAGTAAATGAAAATGGAGTTTGATTCTACATAAAAACATAGTAGTAGAATATTTGAAATTTGCAAGTAGATATATAAATGCTCAGTGTTAAACTTTTAAGCTTCTTCATCACAATGTTATATTTTTGATTAAACAAAATAATCAAATTGATCAGCACTAGAAAGTTTCACCATTATAAGAAATCCCAATTATGGATTTCAATCAGAAACGCTACGTGGCATACATGTCGTTATTTTCCGATTTCACAGTTCATAATAAGACATGTGTTCATTTTGAGAGAAAGAAACCTTACGAAGTAATAAAAAGAACGTATATTTCATGAGTTATATAAATCATGATTATTATTTTTCTCTTGTCTTCAAAATGGGAGTTTTTTTCCACTATTAATGATCCTCCGTCCAGAATATAATTATGGAGAATATGGTGTGTCAAAGTTTCTTTTCGTTTTCCTACCAATTTGTCAGGAGTTGACATAGCGTAAACGAACCCAATATCAGTGCTTGTGGATTAGCTTTTGAAATATGGGACAGTAATCTGATAATAATTTCAAAAAGTTCAAATCCATAGGCGAAATTGTGTTGAAGCTGATGCATAACTGCATATAGAATAATATATTGCCTGTTTTTAATATGAATAAAACAATGCGTTTGCAATTCTTCAGAATTGCGCACCATAATTCTACGTCATGTTTAATCAACTGGCTTAACCCAAGTTCATTTTTCATAAAAAAAAGAAGAAAAAAATGAATATTTATATACTGTATATTGAAAAAGTTTTGAAAGCTTTCATAAGTTGTGTATTCCATGATTTGTTTCTTTTATTTGAAGCAACTCTGTTTATATAAAAATGTGCGCAGTTGGGTTATATTGTGCAAATTTCCTATCCCGTCTGTATTTGTAATGTACAGTGTATTGTTCATGTTTCTATTGTTTCATCCTTACAATATATAGAGCAGTTTATTCATTGGTTCTTTCCCACATCACAAATTTTCACTTATCGCTAATTTATCACTGATACTAGTACAATACATTTCCATTCTATAAGCGTGTGTTTGCATTCGATCTGAAGATATTTAACAAGACATCCATCATATTTTTTTATAGAAATACTTTCTCAAAGAAAGTGTACAATTTTCAGATTAAAAAAACTATTTGTTTTTTTAAACAAAAGTCGAATTTTTACATATATTGTCTTGAATAATATACAAATAATGATGAAGCGATAATATAAAGAGTTTTAGATTTTAATTGAAATTCCTTGATTTTTCAAGGGGTGTATTTTATAGCGTAAATTAAGGTAATTACTGACAATTGAGAGCCATCTTTGCTTGCATTTAACACGCATACACAGTTTGTGGTATAAATGAGGGTGGATATTTTATGGATGAAGTTTTAATAGACTTGGAAAGAGGAATTTTCTGAGTCTTTTTGAGAATTGCGTAGTCGCTACACCTCATAAAGTAATCCCCTCGATACCACATGAGGTCTTTCTTAATTTCGCTCAGTAAACAAGGTATATCCCTATTTACTGAATAAATATATTTCCGTGTCTCTGTAGCTTGTCCTAAAGGCATTTTCCGGTTAAAACATTCCTTTATGTTAGTTGGGAAATTATACAAAGGAAACTTGGTTAAAAATTGAAAGGTTCAGATTAATAATTCAATTAGACTTGAAGTACCGCAAGTTTTAATGAAATTTTGTTTTAAAACTATATGTTTAATGGAATTTTGTTTAAAACTTGATGTCAAACGTAGGAATTTGTCGCATCTTAATATGAATTCCACAATTGATTATTTTTCTTTCGGTATCATTTACTTTGATCTCATTAGACATGGGAGACAAAAATCAATAACTTGCCTCGTATAAGTTGATTAGAAGTCGTGTTTGAATTCAAATATCTTCATTTGAGACACGTTTTTTTCTCGTTAACTATCACATTATACATAACGCTATATAATATTCTTGTATAGTTTTCTAGTCTATAAAATTGTAGACGAAGACTAGAAGCAACTTTCCTGTGCATGTTTTTTTGTTATGTGTTTTGTCTTTGTAATTGTATAATTAAATTCCATGCAATTGGCATTCCAGTTATTCTTGGTTGGTTTTTGACGAAATAACATTGATACGGAATCATTGTTCATGATATCCCAACAGAACAATTTCAACAAATTACGAAAACAATTTTTCGAAGTTACCTTAATTTACATTTCAAATTTTTCTCATCAACTTTAATAGCATTGGAAAACAATTTAATTACATATATTTGAAATTCTAAAACCCCAAGTATTATGGAGAATTCAAGCATTATATACAAGCTTGGCATTGCCTTCAATTTAAATTATTTATTATTTACTTTATCTGGGCGCATGTCCAATGAAAGTGAAATTTTCTTGTCTTTCGCAGTTGACCTCTTCTTAAATTTCCTGACAAAGTCTAAAGTTCTACGAATCCGTCATTCAGGATTAGGAAATCTTTTCGAAAATAAAATATTTTCGCTTTGAAATTGCAGTGACCGTAAAATTTATTCTGAATGCACTTGCTCGTCATCTGCTTATGGGCTGTGTTTATGTTAAGCAGGTTAGAGAAAAGGAAAGTTGAACGTGTGTTTATAGTGCTAGTAAATGCAATATGAAAGAAGGTGTTTTTGTCTTCTTTTTCAGCACAATGCTTAGGATGATACTAGCAACTAAATATTTACTTGACTTGGCTGCATGGAAAATACGCTCTTAAAGGAAAAAGGCGTTTGTAGTTTGGCCATTCTTTTTATTTGCTATTGGCTTTAAACTTATTCTGCCTTGTCTTCAGTGTTGTATGTCTTTCCCCTTTATTCACTTCTTATTGACTGGCAAACTTTTGTTTCTTGTTTAAGGTCAGAGGTCACGATATTCCATGCTACCATCAAATGTAAAAGAAATATTCGTTTTTATAATCGTTTATAATGAAAGGATAAGCAGTTGTGTTATGCTGCATTTCAAATTTTCAAATTTGGTTTTTAAGATCTTAACGTCTTCAAAAGGTTTTTTTTGAGCAGATACGATTATGTTCATGCTAATTCTTAATTAATATTTTGGCGTACTGTTTTGTATTTGTTCATGAATTCAGAATGATTTAGTGATTAATTTACACAATTTTCTAAAAACAATTTTCTTTTGTTTGTTTATTCCAGCGTTTTATTTATTTCTAGCGCTTACTCTCAAAGGTATTTGGCGTGTACACATAGGGAATTTATTTTATCACAATTTTATCTTTAGTGTTTACTGTTTCCCATAATGAATTATTTTTCTAATTAAGATTTTCAAATACTTGTCTTTAATGCCATACATACATATGTCTACAGACAAAAAAACATGCTCACAAAATTGTATTGTACAAGAGAAAAACGTAGCTTCTAAGAGTATAAATGTTTTCTCTGACTGACATTTTGCTTTTTTTTGCCTAGTACGAGCGACGTTAATCGATATGTCGAAAATTTGTTCATTTCCAAAATGTAGCTCCATGTGCATGTTTAAGGAAATATCAAGTCAGATACTTTCGTTTGCACTTTTTTTTCCCGTCATCCCTTCTTTACATGAATATTTTCTTAAATTAGCCTTTAATTCATGAGGTCGTATCCCTCCTTTTTTAAAAAGTGGTATCGTTGCATACCGAAAAACTGGTGCAGTTGGCGATGATGTAGTATCCAAAAGGTTCAAATGTGTCAATTTAAATAGTTCTCTGTGCACATATTACCATATTTCTTTTCATTCCTACCGCAATTTCCATAGTTATTACCCGTTAGTCCCACTATTTTTTCTGCTCAGTGCCATACTTTTCATTTACAGACGAGTGTCTTTTGAATGGGGATCACGTTTGGTTTGCTGCTGACTGTGGCTTATTTAATTTTCCTCAGTGTGAAACGGAGACAAAAGAAGATCAAATTTTGATGAACAAATGAAATCTTCAGTTTCAGGTTAAGTTTAAATCCAAGATGCGACTTGCTTCGGTGAATTTAAACAATCAGAACTCCGTGCTTGAGCACCTCCAAACGCTGGGCAAATCACCAATTTTGGATGATAATGACCATAGCTATATTAGCTTTAGTGCTTTTCCTACGGGAATATCTATTACAAGAGTACATTTCGCAGATTAAACAGATTCGGTAATGGTTTCCTTTATTCTAAGGTTTGGATTATTAAGTTAGACCTGTTTGTACAGTGTTCCAAATTTCAAAACAGTTATTTTCAGACAATTTTAAAAAACATTACCCTTATATATGCAGGATATCCTCATATGCTTTAAGGGTTGCCGTTTTTAATTACTGTATTTAATTTCTATACATAATGAGGCACAAGTAGATGTTTTAATTAATACCTCCCATTGCATTAGATTACCCTTCAAAATGTGTGAATTATAATGAATCACCTAATATAAGCAGTGATTCAAGCTGAATCAAAGTTTGTCTGCTAGATCTAAATATGCAGTTTAAAATTATAATAAGATGCCATTACATTTCTTTTGAAATTAATGGTTACATGGCTATATTCTGGCAAATACTTGTACATTTTACTTATAAAAATTGCACGAACTTCTTGTTTATTGTGGAGCTTCTAGTGTGGAGGTTTGTGGCTCATTTTTCAACTCAAAATGACATTTTCAATCTGTCATCACATTCCAATTTTTATAAATGCAGAAAGACAATTTTGAATAGCTCAACCATTGATGCAATTCAAATACTATAGAAATTCATTCAACGCCTGTTGTTTTCGTCAATGCAACACGAAATAAGGCTTATATTCATTAATAATAGAGGTAGGCCAAACTGTCTCGACGTCTTATGTTTATTTAAATAAGAATAAACGCTAAATTTATAGACAAATTTGTGGAAAAATTTCAACGTGAAACTTTGTGGTTTGTTAATTAATATGAATAGCCTTTGAAAGGCTAATCTCATTTTGTTGTTATATTCTGCTTTCGTTAACAATTCCAGCGCCTAACGAATACCTCTATTCAAAATTTTCGATAATCAGCTTTTAAGATTTTCCCTTCTCGCGTAGAATAATGATAAGACAGATCTTGACTGTGCGAATATAAATATTTGCATTTAGTTAATTCAGCATTATTATGATTTCGCTTTTATTTTGATGCTCTTTATTACTTTTATATTAATGAGTAACTTCCGACGTTGAATCGCAAATTGAATATTTCTGCAGTAGCGATGCAATTATTTGTTTGTAAATTATAATTTTTTCTTCATTAGCTAATAGGGGTGGCTTACCTTTTTCTTCATGCTTTTATTTTTCGTAAATGTCAATATTCTATCTCATTAGTAAAAGTATAGTACTTTAAATATTTTGATTGGCTTAATTGTGCGTAGCTTATATAAGGACATTAAAATACATGTTGTTGTTAGTTATTTTCAAATTGAAGCGTTTACTCATGTAAATTCATGTTTTCCACCAATAATGCTCGATCCTGTAATCTTATTTTCTAGGATGGAATAGTTGAGAATTACTTTAGTTTTCACAATATATTACGTGTGATTATTTGTTCAGTTTTAATTTTTGAAGTTAATGTAACTGTTAATTAGTTATATAATAATTAGTCTGGAATCATAAATGCCAATTAATTCTAACGATAATTAAGAAAAATGCTCACTGGCTTCTGATGGCCGTATATAATCCCTTACACGTTTCACTACATCTATATGCTTCCTAGGGCCTTTCTTTTATACTTAATGCGGCTTAAATTGTGTTCAAACGATTGTTTCATTTACTTTTATTTCCAAGATTATCTTCGTCTTTGGTGTTGCATAATGAAATGAAAGTGCAATTCCGAGTCCATTCTCGGTGTCATCTCTTTTGAGTTTCCGTCTTGGGCTTACTTCATATGTCAAGCTAATAAACGCCGCCATTGTACGCGTTTTATTCGTCTTTAAAATGTTATTAGACCAAATTGTAGTTTTGGGTGAATTGTGAAGCCAAATTTCGATGTGGAATAAGATAGACAGCGTCGGGCCGCGTAATGCTGAGTTGTGCTTTAACTTTTAAGGCAATAAGCAACTGTAGTTTGCTCCGAAAAAGAGTGCTTTTATTGCATGGGAAGTGGGCTTGCTACCTAATTCTAATTCAAGATGACTCGAAAATGCAGGAAACAGGATGCAATCAATGTCAGGTTTTGGCTTCCTCACATCTGAAATATTGGTTCGAGAAAAACTCAGAAGGTTTTTGTATCATTGAGGGTAAGAGGATAGGGTGGATGAAATATTCAGTGAGAAAAGTACAATTTAATCTCTCTAAGTTGGGCAAGGAAAGGAGCTGACATGACAAGCTTGTATTTAAAGCAACTAGCGTGAAATTATTGCTCAGCCCTGTAAAATGCACTGAGTGAAATGTATTCTTGTAAAGAAAGCAGTTATTATTCAAAGATCCATCGCATACCGACTAGCTTGTGGACCATAGTTTAAGGACATTTTAACCCTTTGCCGATGCCTGATGCAAGAATATATAGAAAGTTAATCGATTGTAATATAAGCAGCCCTTAATTGTTCAACTTTCTTTTGCTAATTAATGTTCAGTGTTCCTATGTTACATGTATGTTAAATGTAGTATTTTGTTCCCAGTACTTCCATAGAAATCCACCTTCATTGTTATTCATATTCCATTTAAACAAGAGCCATCAAATTTCTACTTTTTTAATATTAAATAATAGACATGAAAATTTCCTTTATATATTTTACGACACGCCCAAATGATGATAACGAGGAAATATTGGAGCTTATAACGTATATTTATTTTCTTTAGTTAAGAGCTTGAAGATCACGTGTTTTTGTTTTTCTACAAAGTGGCTTTTTTATTTCAATGTATCAGGCTGAAAAATGGCTTTTAACTGATGGTCGGGAAACTTCAAGCCGAAAGAGGTGCCCAAGAACGGAGGTTTTGGCAATATCGATAAAGCCTTGCAACGAAAATGAAATGCATGCATTAGATAGTTTTTTGTTGGGATAGACGGTCTATTTTCCATTATATAGTATATTTTTTCGTTTCATTTTTTTTTTCTTGACTGATGCTGCAAGACACATTATCATTGTAGGGCTTTCTGCTTTGTTGGCTCCTACAATTTCTGTGTGTGGCGATGAAATTGCACTCGCTTCTAATGCCAATGCACTCATTAAGGCATTTTAAAATGGCGAAATGCAACCACGATTGTGCAGCATCAAATGCAATATCCAGGCAGATGGCAACGGTAATTCCTTACCATAATTCATGAAATGGGCACAGCATATACGGAGAATATCTAATAAATAAGGATTTAAAACGATTCTGCAGATTTACAGAGAACTTCCTTTGCAACGTGTAGGGTGCACTTTATGGCGTACATAATCGCTAATAAAAATTTAAATACTGTATAACGCTAAGCGTACAACGCGTATACAGAAAACAAGCGTTACCCTAGATTACCTTTTGGAAGATGATGCCACAATTCACCAACCTTTTAAATGATACTGAGAACCCTGTAAATGATTCCAGCGTTTTTACAAATTCCTTAAATTGTAAACGACGGATTTTATGGCCTAACTTAATTTAATCTTTTGAATGGAAGATTTCTGCTCGTTAGTTTTCCTGAGATTGTTAGTTATGTGAAGATTCTAAAGCTAATCTTTACCTTAGTACAAATTGATCTAATTAGCCATAATTGTCATCGCAGTTTTTATGAAAAATGTGAGCAAACTGAATCCTGATCATGTTGAAGTTTTCACATAGCCAAAAGTTGTGAACACCAAAGGATTTTAAAAGTGATGGAATTTCGACTAGGATGTACTTATGTTATTGACTTATCGTGTAAATTTCATGTACATACTTATACTTTTTTTTTTTTTACTTTCAGATGGCTCTGGTGTTGTTGCTATTATTCCTGCAGTGTTCTATGTTTTTACCGGCGAAAGCAGTTAATCCGGGTAATTATTCTTTCCATACTAATTTTGAATTTTAATTACTTCATAATTTCCTTTGTGAAACTTGTTCCGCGAAAAGATTAAATTTCGATGTGCTGTGATGCCTATGCAAATCTCGCCTTAAGATTAGTTTAATCGCCAAATAAAGATTGCTACGAAGCGTAAACCATCTACAAAGCTACTTTAATCTTTAGTTCTGATGATCTCAAGAACCTGGCTATGGTCCAATAAATATATAAGTTATTTATTGCAGCACTTTAATGATGCAAATGACTTGCTAGTAATTAATGAGTTACGTTCCTTTAATGTTCTATCGTCTTAATGAGTAACTGCTTTAATTGGCTAAGTAAATATAGAGAAATCGGTGATTTGAATTTGCTGTTTTGAACAGAGGATTGGTTTTGTTCAATTGAGTTAATTTCATTTCTATTTTCGAAAAATTCT
Source organism: Julus scanicus (assembly GCA_034698625.1). Lineage (NCBI taxonomy): Eukaryota > Metazoa > Arthropoda > Diplopoda > Julida > Julidae > Julus > Julus scanicus. The sequence goes on along the minus strand of JAQGBW010000514.1, from coordinate 7,437 downwards.
TCCTTGCATTTCTATCTATTGGGTCGTCGCCAACTTAATTTAGAGGGCGCCACTTTACACTGTAGATATCCTTGCACTATTGATTTTTATCTCAATTCTAATTGAACGTAGCTTGGCAACGACCTTTAAAAACTTAAAAATTATGTAGAAAATCTTAGATAAATAAGCTTTCAGTTTAGCTGCTTGCAATTCAAAATCGTCGTATATTACAACAAAAATTAGACGAAGCCTAATGCATGCAGAATTGTTAATTACATAGGCGAGAATAAAGTAGATAGTTCTAGTCGACAATGTGGATTGATGGCACTATTTCCAAAGGTTAATGCTAGCTTGTTTTCCATTAAAAATTTAAGTAGCCCGTATAAGATCGTCCTGCGCCGAGAATAATAAAAGTCTGCGGTCTGAAAAGTGGAATTCGGAAACTGGTCTAATTATATGCTAAATAGTTTATCATCCATTATGTATAATTTAGCTGCATTAATTTTCATATATAATGTGGAAAAATATGAAACTACTTATAATGACTCTAGGTTTTATTTACGAAGAAAGTACCAAATCTAGCAGCAGTTTCTCTTTTATTATCTGCCATAAATTATTATTTTGAAATAAAAACGCAAAATCGATACTTAATTATAAAGATTTGCAAATGGAGTCTATTATTTTGATAATTCAACGAACTACAATAAAAAAATATTAAATATAATAATTAACTGTTCTATTCATAATAATGATATGTTTTGTAAACTGCTATATTATTAAAGACTTTTTCTTCAAAATAACAATCTCAAATACTAAACTGTATATATTATCAAAACATCTCTGTGAATGTTTTGATACTGAAAAAAGCCTTACTGAATTGCAAGCAATTTCTTAAAATTTGAAAAAAAAATGTTTTGTGGTTTATAATAACTTAATCAACCGTCTGATTGCTATTCGTTTATAAGATAAAAACTGAACAAAAGTTCCATTAAAACTATTGTCACGAAGGTCTTCAAATCAGCTGAGTAACTTTCTGGATTAATCCTTCGCTATTAAACTGATTTTGTTGGGTTTCTAGAAAGTAAAATTTTAATTTTAAGCAGTTTAATTTTAATCCGCTTATTAGACACGAAAGAGCTTTAAAACCTAAAAAATTCTACCAAGATTATTACTTTTAACCGCACATTTAAGACATTTGATAAACTTTAAATTCCGATTTTCTTCCTGATGTGTGTCTCTGATGTTTGTTTTCCATTGAAATTCATCTCACACCCAAATTTTCGACACGCACATCTATATGGAAATACCGGAATGAAAAGTTGCTATTTGAGCATGTTAAATAGATGTTTAACGCATTACCTCATATTGTACTTTCAGCTTGTGAATGCATTATATTTGAAGCAAGTTTTGGTCGAGATTATGGAGTTTTCACGTCGCCAAATTTTCCAATTCCTTACGAAACCAACATCAGCTGTTTGCTCTACACTTTTATGGGAAATGAGGACGAGATTATTCAGCTAACATTCGAAGAATTTGATGTGCAAAAGACGGATGCTGAGTAAGCGAGTGAGCCATTAGATGCTCGCCATTTTTCTTTACTAGCACCAATATAAATATTAGAAATCGGATTTTCTTTATCTTATAAGCTTGCTGTCATTCCTTCACTGTTTGTTATTGTCGTATTTTGCTTTTAGGAGTTTCCTTGGACTTCCATTTATTCTAAATTCTAAAACTTCGAATTATTATCTGTGCATGACATGATGTACCAAAATTGTAGTTTCCGATATCATTTTACCAAATGTACAACTACATGTTATTTAGTTATTAATTTAACAATTTAAAATGTAGAGTGTCAAGATATATGTAAGGAATTTGTGAAAATATTTCATTTCGGTTTGGATTTTTTTTAAAGATTTTAATGAAAATTTAACAAATTATATGTTAATTAATATTGAAATATTTATTATTATGTATTAATTATTCTAGAAATTTAGATAATTCGGTAAAACAATAACATTCCTTGTTTACTTTGTGTATGTTTTTTAAATATTTTCTAAAACAAAAAAAGATATATTGTAAGTACACATCACTAATTTAAGTTCCATTTCTTTGTGTTTTCCAGGTGTGCTATGGGAGATTTTATCAAATTGTTTCTCCATTTGCCAAGAGCAGAGGTGAACGAGTACACCGAATGGGACGGAGTTATATGTGGAACTTTAGCCGATATTTCAAAAAAATATTTTTCCTCTGGGCCCAGTCTAGTGTTTGAATTCCACAGCGATTCCACGAATAATAACAATACCGGGTTTCGTGGAACTTACCGATTCATAAATAAACGTAAGATTATACGATTAAATATTCATAGCAGAAACGCTTCAGGGAATAATACCGTAGTGCAGTTTTAGTTCACGAACATGTAACCTTAAGAAACCTACTGTATATCCAGCTTTTATACAATCTGGATGTTGTCTCAGTCTGTAGAAAACAGAAAACAAAGGCGAAATTGGGTGAGGCGCTCTTAATTAATGCCAAGATTTCTTTTTTTGTCTTTTTTAACAATGTGAGGCGCATTGTTCTGCGAACATATTGTATTCAGTAATTTACTATGTTCAGAATCTATACAAGTTTAAAGACTAAACTTTATTTTCTTTACCTTACCTTTCCGGGTCAAAAAAACACATACATGGGCATATGGAGACGAATGGTCATAAATGCCAAGGTTTGTTTATATATGCCCATTTATGGTCATGTGGGTTCATACAGTTAGATATACAGTATGTACACAATTTCTGCATTACTTGAGAAAATATCTAATTTTTATATTTATTTTTTTCATTGCAGGTTTATTTCAAACTGAGGGTGAACAAATCACTGGGACGAATTGTGATTATCAATTTGACAACATGAACAAATCATTGACGAAGGGGCATTTTTTTTCGCCTCGTTACCCTAGCAATTATCCAACGAATGTCCGTTGTGCCTATCGTTTTATTGGAAAATTAAACGAAAAAGTAAAGCTCATTTTCGAAAACGTTTCACTCTACCATGGTGATGATAGGCAAGTATACTACACCAGTTTTGCAGTGAAAAATGCATTACAAGATAGTTGCAACCCAAAAGCTTCCTAGCAATTGAATAATTGATTATCTGTCAAAACTGACTATTCAAATTGAGGTCGTGACCTAAAGTGTCGTGTAACAAGCGCGTCTGACATCGAGGCTAACCCGCCTGTTAGTATTTGACTTTTCAAAAGACATTGCTAGGTTTAAGTCGACAAAATATTGCGTTGAATCGAATTCTGGGAACGTCAGTTAGCTTATTGTAAAAATTGAGCCTACTGTTGGGCTGTTGGCAGGGTCTTAATAGCGTTGATTATTGGGAATGATGACGCTGTATTGTAATGCATTTTCTACGAATAATTCGCTTGATGGGTTGCTCAGTTGGATCTTCACAAACGAATTGATTCCATTGAAATTATAGTCTAGGTCAAAATCAAGCTCATGTGCAGAAATAGAATGAATTTGATTTGTGCATTCAAGAATCCCTTACCCAGATCTTTTCTATTGATAGCTAGCTAGCTTCTAATCGAGGCATCTAAATGACGCCACATTCGACTTCTATATAGCCACGGATTTACACTGGCAGTGCTTTGAGAGAGTTTGTCCAAATTTTGATTGAAGTTGGAAGACAGTTTTAATATTTAAATTGAATTAAAAAATATTCTAAATGTTTGAATTTGGAAAATACAATAGATTCTTTGAACCCCTGTCTGTATTCTAGTTTGGAATCAAGCAAAGCTGACGAATTTTTATATAAAAGCTTATGAAATATATATTTCATTAATTTAATTGTGCATTCTATTTAGAGATCTAATTAAGAAGAAATAGTACTACCACTTGAAGTATGAAAACCATTACATTTAGATTTTCTTTTGCAAAATCTTGAAAGATAGCTTAGGCTCAATCATGTTGCAAAAGAAAATCTAAATGTAATGGTTTTCATACTTCAAGTGGTAGTACTATTTCTTCTTAATTAGATCTCTAGATAGAATGCACAATTAAATTAATGAAATATATATTTCATAAGCTTTTATATAAAAATTCGTTAAAATAGAGGAACTCAATATGTATCAATAGTACGTTTTAGATTAGAAGATTTGTAGAAATTAATGGATCAGTTACTCTGATACTTCTGACATAATTTCAGATGTTTGTGGAGACAGGGTTTATCATGACATTAAGTAAGCTTTAGAAGGTTTCCTCCTACTGCAGTCTGTAAGATAAAAACTAATACTTTTATATATTTTTTTCAGTTGTCTAGATATTCCAGACGATATTGTCATTCATGACGGCCTTGATGCCAGAGCTCCTGTCATTGGCCAGCTGTGCCACACAAGTACAATGATCGAAGTAATGTCCACAGGATCAATTCTTTTTGTGGAATTCGTCAGCAAAAGTCAAACACCTAGGCAGGGTTTTAAGGCAATTTACTCCTTTGAAGAAGACAGTGGAACGGGAATAACATATGGCATACCATCGACAGGTAAACTAACTAGTTAGACATTTTAGAGAAATATCGCATCTTGTTTACTAAGCAGGACATTTATTCGAAATGCATATGATCTTGACTGCATACAAATTGTGTTGATATTTTATAATTAATATTTTCATTTACTTACAGAGCCAGAAAGAAGTGTAAATAACGTGAAGTTAAAAAATGAGAAAATATTGCCAACACCTAAGCCATTAGGTAAGCCACACATTTTGTTTCCTTGTAGTTTACTTTATCTAATATCTAGCAGGCATTCAATATCTGATTTAGTATAAGTATCATAATGAAAACATGTGAGGTGACTTTTAAAAATTTGGGATAACCCCACAATGAATGCGTGTTTTCTTATATTTATTAGAATTCCAAGAATTATTTTTAAGATGGCTTTATAGCTGTTTATTATTTAAAAATCAACTTCTATTTAATAGCATCAGTTGTTCAAAAATAGCTATTTCATATAATTGAGCTCAATTTAAATGGTAAGATCTTTTGCTTAATCAATTTCTAAAATGTTGCACCTCTCAATCCAGTGGTTAGACCACAAACAAAGTGCTTGTACAGTATGTGTAACAAAATAGGTAAGCTTGAAAATTGCTTGAAGTTTGGTAACACTAATTTAAAAATCAAGGCATCAACTTTTCATACGCCCTGTAAAGGTCCTTGTTCAAATTAATATTTAATTATGTGTGGGTTTGCTGGGGGCTATATGTAATCATACGTGACTGAAAAATTGCTTTCGAAACTGTTACCAAATCCAAGGTAGTGGCTCCCTCCTTCGTATTATTTCCTCAACATAACCTCCAGATTCTTCCATCAGAGGGGGTATTTTCGAGATGTAGAAATCGATTTTTCTTAGCTCAGATGTCTGTAGCCATGATCTCATCTCGCGACAAGAGCATGCAATCCTACGAACTGAGCTATATTGTGACCTGCTTCATTCCAAAACTAATTTGAAACGAAAAGGGAAATGGTCGGTGGCCCCTTTTGGTTTCAGTCATTCTCATTTAATTGAAAAAAATTGCAGTGGCCAATTCAAGCTGGAAATTGAAGTTGAATGTGCTTGGCCCCTGGCGCAGATAAAGGTGGGCAATTGTGCATTACCTCTAAGAAAACAGCTAACACTATGAAAAAAACATTTCCAAGAGATGAAAATGAAGGTACCATTCCTTTTGATATCCACAATTTCAATAAAAGATCCGAGACTTAACAGGAGAAACAGTCGTTACTTTTTAAATGAAACAAATTCAGACAAAAATAAATATTGCAATTGCAGATATTAATACAGAAAATGGGATATACCACTAACATTTTATGCATTTTAAGACAAGATTTGTGAAGTTTTACCATTTGTGTCAACTAAACAGGTGCAGTGCCTAATTTAAAATGAAATTTGAAATTGGCATTGCTGTGCCCCTGGCGTTTTAAGGATAGGCAATCATGGAATACAGATAAGAAAGCAGTGATTGCCACTGTTTAGGGGGAGCTTCCCATGGATTAAAATTCCCGTATTATTTATTCATTTAAGAATTCAGACGCACAATAAAAATTGGAATTGTTACAGAAACGAGAGTTAACAAAAGGAATAGTTGTTCATTTTTAAAACGGGTAGATTATTATTTTTTACTATTAATACCGAAAATGAGATTGTCTCAAGTAAGTTAGCGCAATGATATAAATATCTTATATATTTTACGACAATTAATACGTTAACACTACTTAAAAGGTTTACATGTTATTTCTGATGTATTTTAACACAAGTAAGATTTTCAGACGTGAAAAATTATTGTCTGAATGCAATTTATACTGTGTTTAAGTGTTATGGTCTTCATTTTAGTTTTTTCCACCGAGGTATGAAAGTGATATACTATATAAGGACTTATCAGAAATGTGATATACATTGTACAATATCTGTGGCTCATGTAAGCGCGTATATAGCTATGCAAAGTTGATTTTATATGTTCAGTTCATGACCCTATATAATAATTGAGTACATTCACATCTTTATATAGTAGAAAGTGTGTTCATGTTAGGGGTTCCAGTTTGCAGAACATAAGTTTTATCCCAATCATGACTGAATAATATTTGTGTTATTTTAATATAAGATTAGTTAATGGGAATTTGTAAAACGAATTTTTAATTAGAAAGCGCATATTCGTGAAATATATAATTATTAAATGTATTTGATTTTCTAATGGTATTGGGATTGACTAATGTAATGTTATAGGGATGTTGGGTTATGGCGAGGTATGCTATAATAAACGGGAGATATACTGTTTTTATATATCAAAACGGAGGGCTCAATGCATATCGTATCAATACCCTAAAGGCTAAATATATAGACTAATCTGTGTACTTAAACCATATTTCGGAAAGTGTTTTCCAAAGTAGTTGATAGAAGACTTAGTTTTCATTTTCTTATATTTTACTTCTCGATTCTATAGCCGCTTTTTCTATACTTCTTTTCTTTAGCTATTCTTTTCTTCATTGTTCGTCTCTTTTCATTCCAATCGCTAGATGCTTCCTTTCCGCCTCATTTCCTTTTACTTTCAAAATGAACTGAATATTGTTCCATACGGCGCATGTGCAATTCAAGCTAAGGATTTAAAAATACTCCTCAATATTTTTTTTTATTTTGTTTTCCATTTTTTCTTTCATATCGACTCATTTTTTAGTTATTTCCTTTTGTTACTTAATATTCCTTTTTTTTAATCCCAGAACTCATGTTCCTTTTTGAATTTCAATGTATCCCCAGATATGCCTAAGGCAGCGGTCGGGGAACCAAGGTAAATTACCCCAATTGGGGTAAAAATGAAATTTTTTTGGGTAATAGGGAAATTTTTCTAATATTTAAATTGCTATTTCATAAACGTGTCAGTTACTAACACGTTTATGTAAATGTAAATTAAT
>JAQGBW010000513.1:0-40039 GCA_034698625.1 Julus scanicus | reverse complement strand
GTGTGGAAAAATCATTTGTTGACCATGTATGGTCTTTAGTGATATGTATAGGGCATTTTCCATACATGGTTTTGCCAAAAATAGGAAATACTGGGCATAGTAGAGGCACACGGTTTTTGAAATTTTGAAATTGGACTTCTATTTTAGCCTAAAGTGTGTGAAAATTACAATTATCATGTGTGGAAAAATCATTTGTTGACCATGTATGGTCTTTAGTGATATGTATAGGGCATTTTCCATACATGGTTTTGCCAGAAATTGGACTATTTGGACATAGTAGAGGCACACGGTTTTGAAATGTTGAAATTTGACTTATATTTTAACCTAATGTGTGCAAAATTTACAAAAATCATGTGTGGAAAAATCATTTGTTGACCATATAGGGTCTTAAATTATATTTGTATGGCATTTTCCATACATGGTTTGGCCAAAAATTGGACATTACTGGACATTGCAGAGGCACACGGTTTTTGAAATGTTGAAATTTGAATTTTATTTTCACCTTAAGTTTGTAAAGATTACAAATATCTTGTGTAGAAAAAATCATGTGGTTCATGCATGGCTATATATGACCACCATTGGTCAACTTTTTCCCCCCACATGTCTTTATATATATATATATATATATATATATGCTTTTGTACCCAGGAAATCTTTTCAAACTTTTGATAGCAACTCATTTATCAAAAATGGATTAAATCAACAATTCTGAAATGACATTTTGAATTAAATGACATCAATATTTACTTATTCGAGTCAATACTAAGGAGAATTTTAATATTGATTCACTTAATTCCCTTCATAAAATACGTTTTTTATTATATCGGGACTTAAATTGGATAATACAATGAATGAACCAGGGGTATATTTTATAAAAAAAACTACAAATAAACTGCTATAGTGCACTTTAATCACGGTCAATTCAAACAAAATGATAACAAAAAATATCGTAAAATGTGGTTACCAATGGTAAAAGTGACCCCACTCGACCAAAGTTACCCCCACTTGCCTTAAAGTTACCCCCAACTTGACAAAAGTAACCCCACTTTCCCACAGTTACCCTCATTGGTCCAAAGTCTCCCCACCCACTGGCCAAATGTCACCTCCATTGGTCCAAACTTACTTCCACATCCCATAGTTAGCCCCCACTGATTCAAAGGTACCCTCACTGGCCCAAAGTTGACCACAAATTAACACCATCAGTGGCCTAAGCTCACCCCCACTTCCCCAAAGTTACCTCCACTGGCCCTAATTTAACCCTACTGACCTCAAATTGACATCACCACTGCCCAAGTTAGCCCACTGTCCCAAAATAATAAATTAATCATAAATGATGGTCAAGCAAAAGTCCTTATACGTTTTAATCAATCTAGTTTATTTGAAAATGTTCATGTAGGTAAGTCGTAACAAAGGGCTTTAATTATATATTTTTTTTCTATTAGATATTTGTTTTTGTTTTTTTTCTTTTGTTCGCAATTGGATAGTCGTTTTGTGAAAGACAGCACTCGTAATTTAATAGGGTTTTCATTAAGCTTAGGCCTATTGCATCGATGCTCACTATGCTACATAATGCAATTACAGTAAGAATGTTGTTAGCTTATCGCTGCCAATTAAATGAAGTGAAATTAAAGGACACAAAATGAAGGAAAAGCCGACGCAAGAATCTTAAATGCATGTATGCGAGACAAAAGACGATCAAACAAATTACCAAAAAGTATATCTATACAAACAGGTACAACAGCAAACATCAAACATCTTCAAAAAAAACCACAAAAAATGATTAAAAATAAGAGATGTAATTGAGTTTTTTTGTCGACATCATGCAGTGTGCCCAAAGTGTATTAATAAAGGTTTTGAGTTGCATTTTAAGTTTTAATGCATTTCAAAACATATTCAGTCAAGATTTCATTGAAAAATAATATTTAAACCGGGGGTGTGCCGTGACAATTGTAGCAATTGCTCAGTGTGCCGCGACAATTTAAGAAAATTTCCTAGCCAACCTGAATTTCCATTAATAAAGATTTTGAATAGTATTGGAATGTTTTAATTCAAAATGTATTAATTCAAAATATATTCAGTAAAGATTTTATTGAAGTTTCCTTAAGTGTGCCGTGACAATTGTTGCAATTGCTCAGTTTGCCCTGACAAATTAAGGAATTTCTTAATTAGCATTAATAAATGTTATAAGTAGCACAGAAAAGTTTTAATTCAATTACATTTCTCAAACACTTAGTTTCGTTTATAATGAATGTAGAAAAAACATTGTTTCAATATTAATTCACGTGAAATAAATCAACAACAAAAATAAATTAACGAAAAATAAATGAACCTTTTTGCAAAACAATGCATTTCAAGATTCCAGTGTTCACATATTGTGTTATTTATGCTAAAACTAGTTTTTCTTAATCACATGATGCAACTTGGAGATAGAAACCCATTAAAATAACATCAGGAGTTCAATGTTGTTGTTTCTTGGTTTTCAACCTTTTTTCAACGCTATTTGACAGCATCTCTAGCACTCGTTAATTAAATACCTAACTCCCAATTTTTTTTTTCACATCTTGATATGTAAAACGTAAAAACATGCAAAAAAAATGTGCTGATAGGAATCCGTAAGCAATTGAGTGCAAGAAGCTTATTTCAAGGTTTGTATAAAAACCAAAAAAATATTAAAAAAATTCAGTTTTGGGCTTCGTATCTACGTGTTTATAAATGTAAAAATCGATCTATAAAACACACCGATGCTCTAGAATTAACTCAGTGTCATTTTAATATAAAAAACGAGAATACATTTGAAAAAGGGAATCGTGCCCTTGCATAAGGTACCTTAAAAACAAAATTTGAATTTTTCTTAAAATTTGAGTTTACTGTAAGCGTACTTCAGAAAGGACACAAGGAGTGATTATATGATACTTCGTACCTTAAACTTTTACTAACAGCCCTACACATACTCACCGATTGCGAGGCCCTTACTTCGGAACGTCATAGTTGTAGAATAACGCTCAATGCTCACCGGGCCTCACAGCACCTGGGCAAGGACATGTATTGGCAGTTCATGTAGTTGGCCCTGCGCAAACTGGTTAAGCTAAATCGAAACCAACACGATTAAACACGTCAAATTTTACGCCAATGACATCATAATACGTGTTCTTATTACTTACGTCTCATCAATGTCTTATCAATGCCGTATTCACTATTATTGTTCTTATCAACTACCTTCTTATTCTATAACATGTTCTATACATCAACCTCTGTATTCCGACTGACTGCATTGTTCCCACATTGTACCTGCATTGTACCTCACTTGCTATAGCAATATCTTAATGCCATCTCTACTGAACGCTGTATCAAATAGCGGCGTCTTCCCTGCCAAAGAGGGAACAAATTTTCAATAAAAAAACAACCCCTTATTATAGCCTTATATTTACTGATAAATGTTTCAGAGAGAATGTTTCATTGAGTGATAGTGAAATGTTGTACCTTTCCCGTTTACATGTTCGTAGTAGCTGCTTACATTTTGTACACGATTGAATGAATTAGATCGAAATAAGTCGATGATATTGACGAAATGTTTTAGCAGATTAATGTCTTGTATTCGTTGATTTCTTGGGAGTAAAAAACAGGATAGTGAGTAGACAAAAAGCGCTATAAAAAAGCTCGGTGTTGTTAGCTTTAACCCTTATGGTGTTCCCTGATGGCCATCAATACCTTTCTTTATTTTGGACTTTTAGGTCCTTAAGCATGCCCCATCGCTTCATCCATTTCCTTTTAATTCTCCCAAGTGGTCGTTCGAGAGATGCTCTACATCCAGATACGAGAAAGATAAAGTGACGATTAAAGAAAGTAAAAAAAGGGGGCCAAATAAAAGCCAAAACACTAGACATGCTCTTAACATATCCAAACTAATCAGCCTTGATGAAAAATACTCCTCTTCTGGTCTTAGGGCCAAAAAAACCACACTTATTTTACTACAAAACAAGCCGTTTTTAATAAGATTTTTACATACTTTTTAGAGCATCTACTTGTGTCTTCAGGGAATTAATACTTGGTTTAAAAAGGTGGCACTTAGGTAGAACAATAGTGTAGGAAGAAAAATTTATTATAAAACTTTATCGAAATGTTCTCCGGTGGTTTTTACGCAAGCCCGGAGTCTAAAGCGCCGTTCTTTGATCGACGAATCAGTTATGCGGTGTTGGAGTTCAATCCAAGTTTTCTTAATTCCTAGTTTCGACTCTTCGATATTATTAATCTTTTTGGACTGTTTTGGTGGGAAGTGGTTGGCTTCGATGAACTGTGGTGTTTCCGGGTTGTAGAAGTTGAACTGTTTCTCGAGCACGGTGAGCGGGCGCACAGTCTCGTTGAAATATGAAACAATCCGTGATTTGTCGCATGTCCGGAAAAGTTTTTGCTCCTTTATTAATGTTTTATGTAAGTGCAAAATTTCATTTAAATCGATGCATTTTTCACAAAGTTGGGATTTTTTTTTATTGGGTTCTACTTTTTTATGACTCAGTTGTATTATGCACATACCCACATGTGGCCATTTAAAAGCTGATCATGCATGTTGTCATTACAATGTAATTTATGACACAACCTGAACAGGCCTTGGTAAAAGCGCCTTGACCAGGAAACATTTGTAGCAAATTGTTTTTAATCAAAGTTTCTGACAAACGTTTCACCAAACTTCGGGATATAAGCTAAATTTTAACGAAAACGTACGACACCGCGCAAATACTACTTGTTATTCTTTCATTCCATATCATGAGAAAGTTTTTTAAACCAAAACATCATCATTATGAATTACTTGTCATAATAATGTCATTTTTTTATGAAATGGTGTGTAATTAAGCAAGTTTTGAATCTGGCAATATTTTCCAAATTTAACTCTTTCTACCTAGCGGCATCATTCGGAGCCACTTTAGTAACTTTTTTATTAATTGTCAGATTGGCCTGAAATTTTCCATGAGAGCACCTTTTGACATGCTAAAAATAAAATCTATTCAAAAAGATTTTTGCTTTATTATTTATTTGTGGACAGTCGGTCATACATTCATTAACTAAAAATGCACATCCTGTTTTCAGATGTTATTTAAAAGCAAAAAAGGGTTAAAACTTGACCATTTGGCGAAAAATGTTGTTTGCACTCTTTATTCTGAAATAGTGATGAAAAACACAAGATGTTTGTTGTGTAAAAGTAGAATAAGATGTAAGAAGCCCTTAATGGGCGTACAGAAGCAGTAGTAACATGAATTGGCAAATGTTTGTGGCTTTTATAAATCAAGTCGAAATGATATGGCACACGTCAAGGGTACAATTAACTAGATTTGGCTTGGAAATTATTATCCCTGGCCCTATGTCGCGATCTTTTACACTGATAAAAAACAATGGATGTAAATCCTAAGGAAACGAATATATTTCAGTTTTTTGTCATGTTTTTTTTAACAATGTTTTTTTATGTCTATGTATACCGACATGTGACATGCGTATGGAATAATAGATAGGGCTTTTTTTGTCTATTTTGTTGCCAGAATTATGTATACAAACGAGTTAATTCCGAGTGACGCACACCAATTTCTGAATATGTTGAAAAAGAAACTGATATCGGTATCAAAAAGATGACTATTTTCTAGAAATTTCATTTAAGAAACAAATTGCTTTTTTTACGCTTTTCAATCTTGTACACTCCTTTAAAAAATACAATAAAGTGACAGTGTTTTCTTTTCTCTAATGCAGTCGGAAAAACGAGAGATTTTCAACTAAATTGTTAAATGTAAATTCAAAGTTGGTTTCTTTCTGGTATTCACTGGTTTGTTTTAGATTAAAACTCAATTTGAAGGAACTAAATGGTTTTGGAATCTTAAAATGAGTGTTAAACGTGTTTGAAATATCTTGATACATGTGCATACAATGCTTTAAGGAATTTACAAATATTTTAAGGTAGTTTTGAGTTATTTAGAAATATTTTAGAGCTATTTAAAAAAGTTGTTTCTAGTTTACTTAAAATATTTTTAAAGTTTTTTAAAAAAGTATTTCAGATTAAAATATCAATTTGAAAAAAGTAAATGATTTTATTTCTTAAAATGATTGATGTTTAGGAAAATGTTGTGGCCGTTTTTAAATATATGTGATTATTTAAACCTTTTTATGCATTAATATAAAATATCTTGAAATACATGTATATGAATTTCACGAATATTAATCTTAAAAAAGCTATTTTAGAGTAATTAAAATGTTATTAAACATTATTTTAGATTAAAAGTCAATTTGAATTAACTAAATAGTATTATAATCTTAAAATGATTGGTGTAAACTATGGGAAGATTTTGTACATTTTTATTAAATATTTGGTTGGTTATCTACATTTTATTGTACATTTGTAAAATATCGTGGCATACATGAATATAATTATATTATTGAAAAAGAATTCAGTTATTAAAAAGGTTTCCAAAATTATTAAGAGTTATTTTAAAAGTTTTTAAAAAAAGTATTTTTGATCAAAATTCAGTTTTATGTAACAAAAAGTGAAATGTCTTAAACCAGGTCTGGAATATTCAGGGTAGAAAAGTCAGGGAAATCAGAAGCATTTATTTGTTTTTACACTTTTTTATAGTAATTCGTGTGATTAAAAATATAACTCAGTGTAATTTATTTATTACACATTGCCTTCAACAATTTTTTCGAATAGGATGATAAGGAAAAATTATTTTAAGATATCATGCATGTTTATTTCAGATTTAAACTTAATTTAAATTTTAAAATATTCTTGCTTTTGTTAGACTGATTTGTTGTGGTTATTTATGGAAATAATGTGAAGGGTCATCCATAAACGTGACATTTTGTTTTATAAATGACAAATGAAACATGTGTTTATCATAGATGCCAACATCGTTCATAAAGTTACCCATTACAGTAATTGTGCCTACATTAACTTGATAATATTACGTTGTTTTTTGTGTATATTTCGGTTCTTATAATTTCCTACATTTTGAGTCAGTTGCTCGGAAATCTAATTATAAAAATGCTAGCTTATGAATGTGGCTATAAAACACCAGCTTTTATATACGACGTTAACTTATTTTAATGGCTTAAAAAGTTGCGAAACCTAAACTCGTTATTGTTTCACCGTTTTACTCAAAACTTTATACCAATGGTGTTTTTACGTTTTTCAGCTTATGTTACGCGCCATATGCTTAACTTGGGGATGCTTTTCATAAATGTTGTGGTCCATTAAGCGTATTATTTTTATTATATTTTATACGCCTGTTATAACAAAATATATTTTTCGCGATTTAATGCCCTTAAAATATGCGTTTTTCACAAAACTTTCAAAGTTATTTAGACGTTTTTCGTCGAGGGTTTTTCAAACTTTTCTCATTTTTTAAAAAAATTTGAAATTTAATATCAAAACTTTGTACCTTTTATTTCTTTATATATGCCTCGTTTGTTGCCATATTTGATTATTTGGGTACCCTGACAAAAGCACGCAAGATAATATGCTTTGTGAGCCCACTGCAGAATCCACTACAGTGCTACTACAAGTCCTACTACATCTATTATCACTGTAGTAATGCAGTAGACTAGCTTGGTTAATTCACATAATTATTATTCACTATTGATTCTTCTAAAAAACTGGTAAATTTGGTGTGTTTTTTTGTTCAAAATTAACATTATAAAGATGACATGATTAGTTAAAAATATAATGTTGAATACATGTGGTGTATTAGATACATTGTTACATTTTAGTTAATTCGTATTTATGAAGGTAGTTTTTAATTTTGCACGAGATAAATGAAAATTGAGTTAGTCTTAAGTATGTTTTTGTTTTTAAATGTCTCTATTTTAAGCAGAGCCTAGGTGTAAAATATCTCAAGATTTTGAGTCTAAGAGGACATTTCACGTGAATTATTATTATCCACCATGAAGTTTGTCCCATTATTAAAGTCTGCTTGACGTCTAAATTGCGTTTTTAATTTCATCCATCTTGTCACACGTGTTTCTTAGATGAATCCTCATAATGAAATTCACTCTTTTAATATTAAAAAAAATCGCATTGAAGTAGACATAAAAAATATGCGGACAAAATTACTCTAATAATTCACTGAAATATTACGGGGAGACATTAATGTAATAATAAAGTGGTTTTAATGTTAGATGAAACTGATTACTTCTTTTCGTCACTTGTATAAGGATAATAAATTAAATATATTAGTAACTGAAAGTCAATTGGTTGCCAAAAAGTGTAGACACAATTCTTGGTTAGCCATTTCAAAAATATGAAATCTATGATATTTTTTTTATAAAATATGTTCTAGGACCATCTATATTTGACAGGATCAGGATATTTATTATATACATGTCTAAATATGACCCATCATGGCTAAATATGGGTCATGAATAAGACCTAATTGTGGCTCAAGGCCATATATTGTAACTTTTCCACCCTGTGGACTCAATCCCAAAAAGGACAAAAACCTAAATGGGTGAACCAAAATTGACTTTTGGCCCATATGTAAATGTACAAAAATCCATAGAGTAGGCCAAAAAGAGTATTTTTTGTGTCCATGATTTGTACGAAATATCATAATATGACATTGGTATCTATACAATAGTGAATTCTGTGGATGTTTTTGGTCGTTTGCTGGGGGTCTCTGTTTTTCATATCCTGTTGTGCGTAGCAATTAATATAATTAATGATTCTGTGCACATTTATTCACTTAATGAAAGCATAACGTCTTATATCGACTGCGACCCTTCTTTTATTAGTCAGCTATTTTTTTCCGTATCATTTCCTAAAGGGGACACATATTCGTTTAGCTTAACATCCAATCTTATTTTCTTTCATATTAACTTTTTTTTTCATGGTTTTTGTGCTTATTTTTCTTGCTTTTTTGTTTTTTTAGGAAATGAAGGTGAACTGGGCTACTTCACCCGGCAATACACCCAAGATGGACACTAGTAGTAAGTTTTCATATTTATCCTTACTTTACCATTTTTTAACACTCTTATCCTGGTAAAAAAATAATCAAAATATCTTGAATATCAAAATTTTAGTTTGAAAATATAGATCTTTTTTTTGTTGCTTAAACCTCTTTTAAAACTTAGAAATTTGTACTGTGAAGATAATATGTATTTAGAAGTTTTTACTATAATCTAGATTTTTATCAGCTAAAAGAACATTTCATTTTTGATATTTAACTTTAAAATTCTTTTCAATCTATTTAATTAAAACTCTTTAAAACTTAAACGGTATGAAAAACAAATATTTGTTTAAAGTTTTGACTATACAAATATTTAGAAATTTCGACTATTTAAATATTTATTTACAAATTTCGACTATTCAAATATATATTTACAAGTTTTGGCTATAATCTAGATATTTATTAGCCAAAGAAAACATAATAATTTTTTATAATTAAATTTATAAAAAAATATCTTATCTTAATGATCTTGGATAGTTAATTTATTAACAACTTATGATTTGTAGATCATTGTTTTATATTTACCTGTTATGTTTTTGTTTGCTATTGTTTTATTGAAGTTATATTTTATCTTCTCGAAGTTTACATAATCTTGTGAACTATATTTGCAATTAAGGTTGTCAGTAATGTCATTGACATTGTGTTTATCAATGGTTGTGCGATGAAGTAATGTAAATAGTAAATATTACTAAACCTTAGTACATTTACAAGATTTTAGTTAGAAAACAAACATGTTTCTTCAAAATATTCTAAAGAGTGGTTATGAAAAAGTTGTTTTTTTCATATTCGTAATAAGGACCAAGTGCCCTTATGGTTATGAGTTTTGAATGGATGATACTTTTGTAAATTTAAGACCTTTTTTTGGAAGATTTGAAATAATCTACAGTTATGTGAATTTTTGAAGAAAAAAAAATCATACTTAGATTTTCACACTTAATGTTTCTGATCATCAATGGGTAACAAATTTGTCCCATAATTTCTCTAATTATGTAGTTACTTTTATGGACATCGTTTTCCAGAAACTTAATTTCAATAGGGCTTCTCAATTCTGGGAAATTTTCAGATTTTCAAGTTTGCCATAATCTTGAAATACATAAAACGTACATCTGTACGTTATAAAACTGCTTAGTTTTCGTAATAGTCTAAATTTATAGCTAAGACATTTGAGATTGACTAATTTTATTAAGTTGAAATAATGTTGATGCGCTTATTTTTGTGAATTATGGATATTTTTGTGCTACTATTCGCGCACTGTGGTCATTTTCGTTTTCCTCCCCATTTTCACAAATATGCGAAAAGCAAATTAGAAAATGAGAAAGCTGTCTTTTAATTGCATTACTTATTCAATTAAGCCTCGAACGTGTTTCATGTTTTGAAAATTACTCGCCCCCATTTTTAATCCAATTGCAAAATAGCGTCCATTTTATTTTCGTCTTGGCTTTTTGAATTGCTACAATTAATAGTTTTATCGGCGCTTCTGAATGCGTTATTGTTAAACTTAATTGTTTATCCAACCTTAAATGGACACACAATTGAGGCTAAGTTTTAACCCATATTTTTCGATGCCTTGCAAAATTTCGCAAGGCATTTCAGCCAACGTTTTGTTTTCTCAAAGTTATATTTCGTACATTTTTTATTTTTTAGAAGTTATCGATTTGGGTTGATAAATAATGTAGGAATGTACAATATAACAAGGTGTTCAGAAGTATTGAAAATCTGGAAATGTGCTTGAAATTTTTCTGAGAAATTAAGTCTTAAAATCCTTGAAATATGCTTTAAAAATACAATCATAGTTTTGCCAGAAAAGTTTACGATCGTGTCGAGATCATAATATAGTGCACAAATTAAATAAATGATTATTAAACATTAAAATTAAAACATAATTTTTCAGTATTTGTGCACTGTACTTTACTTTTTTATAATTTGGTTCTATCTATAAAAAAACATTTGAAAAATTATTTTTGGGCAGTAACAATATAATAACAAGGTGTTCAGAAGCCTTGAAAATCGGGAAATGTGCTTGAAATTTTTCTTAGAAATTAGTCTTAAAATCCTTGAAATATGCTTGAAAATTTTCAAAGAAATTTATGGACACTATAATGATTAACATTCGATTGATAACTTACAAAGTTGAAAAATAAAGTTTGTAAGTTATCAATCTAAGTTATCAAGCTAGGATTGTAATATTAGTTAATTTACAAATGGTTGTATTTTATATTATTTTTTATTCCTAAAAATCGTTATTTTATGTCTCTTCCTACAATATGCTACTTGAATAGACGAATGTTGGACCTAACTAAAAGCAGTTAAAAACGAGTTTGTTTTGCCTTAGGAAATTTGTCGTCTTGAAATCGAGTTGGAATACAATATATCCTTTATTTTGAAAGTAAACCTAAAATGCGGGTCCCAAAGGCGTTGCTAATTCGCTTTCGGATCCAACTAAGCGATTTCGTGCTTTCACAATTTCACAAATTCCTCTCTTTTATTTTTTACCCTTAAGCGAATCTGGGGTTTTTATGTTTGCACACTTTAAAACTAAGCTCTTAAACCTGATGTTTCCTTAAAAAATAATGACTAGGTTTTCAAATAAACAAGGTTGAATTTATTAATTTATATATGAAGGGCTTATTGCTAACACTTTTTCCAAAAATGACATTTTTACTATAAACTATTCCCCAGTAGAATTTCATCTAGATTGAAATTCAATACAGATAATCATTTTGTTGCCCACATCAAAATCCCAGTTTTTTTTTACTAAAAACGTGATAAGCCACGAGATTAAATGTGACTTATCATAGTCTTGCCAGAAAAGTTTACGATCATGTCGAGATCAAAATATAGTGCACAAATTTAAAAAAAAAAATTATTAAACATTAAAATTAAAACATAATTTTGCAGTATTTGCGCATTTTACTTTATTTTTTACAATTTGGTTCTATCTATAAAAAACATTTGACAAATAATTTTTGGGAAAAATAATGGTAAGCCACAAAAATCTTGGTATTGTAATACAAAAATTTGTTATAAACATTCCTCAGGACTAGATTGACTTCTGAACTTTGGAAGGGGTGTCTATTATGTTTAAAGATTATGATAACATAAACAATTGTTAATTGGATCGTCTATTATAATTATTGAATTTTTTAAAACTTGAAAATCGCTCTCCTGAACAATTTTAAATGTGTGGCTTCCCTGGTGAAAAAAAAGCAATAGAAATTTCTATTGTTTTTTATTGTTATTTGGAACGTTGTTTTCTATTGGTAGCAATAGAAAATTTCTATTGGTTTTATTGGTTTCAATTGTTTTCTATGGTTTTCTATTGTTATCTTTTGTTCAGTCAATACAGGGACCATAGAAAACAATTAAAACCAATAAAGTGTCCAAATAACAATAGAAACCAATAGAAATCTCTATTGTTTCTATTGTTTTTTTCACCAGGGTTATCACATTGTTATAATAAGCCCTTCAATGTATTTAATCATGGAAATGTTTGCTAAAATTGGGATATTATGACATTTGTTTCAGTTTAAATTACTTTCAATTACACAATCTATTGTGGGCAAACAGTTATTATTGAATCAATAATTGTGGAATTAAATTACGTTTTTAATTCCTATTTAATGACTCTTTTTCGATGTTAAATGTGGTTTGTAATTGATTCGACGTTATCACATGTTTTGACGACGAGCAGCAATTTTGATTTCTTTTTATATTGAACGAGTACTTTTATATACCAGACGATTTAATGACACGTTGTTAAATGTATTTTTTTTTCTGTCTCCACTCTCTGATGACAGTATCTCGACTGTCGATGGGTAATTACTGTTTTACACTAAATTTCGACCCCTTCTATGGCTCATTACTAAGTTATTGACTGGATAAACAAGATAATACGGCTTAAACATTAGGTCTGTTTTGCATCATATTGAGCTCAAACATGTGGGTCTTATCATCTTTCAAATTACCATTTTTGAAAGACGGTGTGCATTGTTTATATCATTTTGTTGGCTGAAAAATATCCAAAATGGTTCACTATTGTTTGTAAGAGATGAAAAGGTTTTGAGGAAGACAATGCAGGATCATAATAGAAATCTTAAGTTGAAACAACAAAATCTTATGAATAATTTAGTTACTTATGTATTTTATTTAATTATTTTAGGGCCAGTTGGGAATCTGGTTATATTAAGTTATATTACTAACAGTTTTTAATTTTTTAACATTATGTTCAGAATTTTGTTAATGATAATTTTACAGATAATTTTACAAATCAACCCTTGTTTCAATATAAAAACTAATATACCATTTATTACAATTTTACATATTAATAAGTTTTTTTTGTGCTAATTAAGTATTTATTACAAATTAATGTTTCAATAAGTCAGGGTTTTCTAAACCCTGGTAAAAAAATAGAAACTAATAGAGATTTCTATTGGCTTCTATTGACTTCTATGGTTTAGCTTTGTTGTCTGAACTATAGAAAACAATTGAAACCAATAAAACCAATAGAAATTTTCTATTGATACCAATAGAAAACAACGTTTCAAATAACAATAGAAATCTCTATTGTTTTTTTCACCAGGGAAGATATATGCACCACAATAAGATTTAGTTATTTGTAAATAAATTACTTCATCAAACACCAGTTTACTAATTTAAAAAAAAATTAAATTTACTCACATGTTTTTAAGTAAGAATTTTGTAACTATTAATTAATTTAGAAATTATTGTCGTAAGCCAGGATTTGGTAAAGGTTTAGTTATTTTAAAATACATTTTTTTTAGATTTGTGTTTAGATTTCTTGTAAACTTCTAAAGTTTGGAAACATAGTTCACTAAACCCTTTTGGGGCTTTCACAACATGTCAAAATGTAGCCTGAAACGTATTAGTAGTAGCACTTATTAAATTATCTAAATTAAAAAAAAGTAAGATCGAATGTTTATTCGGGGATGCAATTTGGCCGTTTGATTATAACTCCAGGAAAAACTGTTATTTTTGCAAGTGTGTTGCTGCAAAAATATCTGTATAAAAAGGCCTGTTTTTCAGTTTTGTTGTGGAGGAAGTAGTTATTAGGTGTGTAGGAAGATATTTACCGGCCAATATATCGAGTACGTTGTGAAAGTAGGCTTAAGGGGCATCTATAAACACAATTGCGTTTCTTGGATGGCCGACATTTCCAATATATAGTAAATAATCATTGGAGAAAATGTTTGGATGCTAGGATCCCCTTGACAAGGGAGATAAATAGAGGTTTGCTTCTGTTGAATTTCATTAAGGTTTTGGGGAAGAAAAATGTGTTCAGTGTATAATGCCAATCGTTAGATATCTTATTGACTGCTCTAGGCCTATATATATATATATATATATAGGCGATGATTTTATTGATGTTTCGATTAGTGTGTCTTTATATCCCCATGACGATAAATAAAACGGTGAAAATCCCATTTTAGAGCATTGGAAATTTAATATAAGACGCTGTTGTGTCCGAAATGATACTTTCAATGTTTTTTTTCCTTCAAAATGACATTTTCGGATTGTTGCTGCTGATGGATGCTATCACATCTTTATCAAATCGATGATAAAAATGGCATTTATTCAAACAATAAGATACTGGAGTCTATAACGCTTGCTCATATTCATTTAAGTAATGATTTTTCAAACGAATCACTGTGACATATTGATATATTCTTGGAAAATGTCAACTTTTAGTCATGTGGAATAACTAATGTAGTTTTACGTTTCGAAAATATGTAATTCACGTCGTTATACGAAAGGCTGAACAAAAATAACGTAGATAAATGTGTATTTGATGTCCTTTTGTTCGCCTCTTTGCGCAACAAATAATTACACTTTTAATATAAAATTCCGCTGTATTTCTGTTTCATTGAATCGAGATTGCAAGGGTTGAATGCACTCATTTTCTACTACATAATATATAGTTGACCAATGTTCTAGCTTTTAATTTCGTTTTATTTTGCCTAATAAAGGTAAACTGCGTGTTACTGACAAGCATATAGTTGCTGATTTTGAAAAATATGAAATACGTAGTGTTTAAGATTTTGAGAAATTGATGCCAAACTTGATCTTATTTTAAAGTCTCTAAATAGATCGTTATTTAGTATTCATCAGAACCCTTGGGGTAAATATGGATTTAGATTAATTTATTAAGTTTTTTTGTCTTCCTATTAAATTATGACTATTCCTTAGGTTATTTTAATTAATTAAATGCCCCCTAAGGCAGGCAAACACCATTAACTAGCTGTAAATACAGGTTTGCCAGTTTCTGCAAAGTCAGGAAAAGTCAGGCAAGTAAAAAATAACGTCAGGCAAAGTCAGGAAAAAAAATAAACTTTTTTGCTAGAAAAGTCAGGCAAATTAGCAATTTGGTCAGGAAAAAAATAAGGCTATAAACTATTGACAATAGTATTTGTAATCACCCAATGTGAGTACATATTTGTGATCGACTCCATTGTACTCATACGTTTTGAATACACTTGCATTCAAACACTTTTGCACATTTGTAATCAAATTTCTTTGTGTACTCAGTAATATTCTTTACTCGTTACTCAAATACATCAATGTACTTAATTACTGCCCAACATTGGCTGTATTGCCCCTTGTAGATAGGCAAACACCGATAGCAATGTTGCCCCTGAAGGCGGGCAAACACTGCTTACTCCTAAGCCATCCATTATGCCTGTAAACAGGGGCTGTTACAATTTTTCCTCTCATTATTTAATATTTTTTTTATTGCATAACATAATATAAGAGGCGGTTTCCTCGCCCCTCTCTCTATGTTTGGCGACATTAACTATGTACTAAACAAGCTTTTTTCATGTTTTCTACTCGTTTAAGCCGCTCCGCGATGCTCTTTTTGAAGCCGCGTCCCCCGAGTTTACTTTTAAATTGCCATTTTTAATAAAATTAGAGAGTGGCAATAAAGTGCTTGGTGAATAAGTATATTTGCTGGCGGGCCAAAGTTGTTTCCTTTTCTACCTTCTACATATTTCTGAAATGTCCATCGTTGCATGAATTTCTAAATATGCGCACCATCTGCTGTTCGGCCTTTTATTTTAATGTTTCAATTTTTATCCGTGAGTGAGGACGTTTAAAAGGCACGCTCTCGGCTAAATCATTATTATTTGCACTCTGCTTTCTATGAAACATTAATTTTCACGCTAGATAGCGAGTGTAATTTATTTAATCATACTGAGGCAATGTTTCCATCCAAATTTGAACAATGCAGCTCCTCGAAATTGTTTACTTTCGATGAAACTGCCTTTTTATGCCAATATACGCCACGCTTTGGCTCGGAAAATGGTGATAATTGTGTTTTATAGGTTTCATACCGTTTTGCTTTTCATATACCAAAATGTATATACCTGCTCTCGTCATATATACAATTCAACGACTGCTTTTATTTTCCATTTGGATTAACGGTCTAAAAATTAAAAAAAGGTCGCTCGCCTGCACTTAGTTTTAATTGAAAATCCACATATTGCACGTAGGTTTCAGGCACAAATAACCTAAGATGTTGATTCAGTTGCCACTTTTCTCTACTTTAGGAATTAAAAGTATAAAAAATGTATATTAATGTGAAGGGAGAAATTCCGGTGCTTTTAATTGACGGTGTATTTATATTTGTTCAAAAGATTTTCTTTTTTTAATTTAATCTTTGGGGTTTTTTATATGCAGTTTCTTCTACTGCAAACCTTAATTGAAGTCGATTCATTGGCTCCTACTTGAAATTGTATAAAACTTAAGTTGGGAAATTTGTTTAACTTATATTTATTACTTTTTTGCTAAACACTCGGTAAACATTACATTTTTGATGATAAAAATTAGTGAAAGTTCTGATCGTGAATGATTTTTTGAAAAAAATTACTGAACATCATTTTTTACAAATATTAAGTTAGTTTGGGATAAAATAGTTTTTTGTACACTTGATGAACATTACCAAAAACTGGTATCTTGAAGAATATTTGCATTAATATCTATAAATTTTATTATTATGATAATTTGGCACTTGTTTGAGATTAATTTTATGAAAACTTATTTGGGCATTTTCAGGAAAAATATCTTCTCTGACAAAAATTGCACTTAAATCTTTTAATTCATAATGAATTTATTTGTAATTGATTTCTTTTTTATCTACAAACACATGTGCAACATATTTATTATAAGAATAATTCAAGTTTCGTTAATATTTGTAGTTATTTAGCTATAAATGATAAGAACGGTTAATCCAACCCCGGATAATCGAATTTCTTTGCAACTTCTCTACATTTAATTAAATGCTTCATAATATTTATAGTGTAATTAAACATCCATAGTTTGTAACTAAAATAACAATTAATTAAGACAATTTATAATAAACCATTTCGAATTTTAATATACATAATTGAATTTTTCTTAAAAAAAGTACATATAAATTTCGTAAGTTAATTTATATAAATCTAGCTGAATAATTTATTTCCCAAATCTTGAAATGCACTTAATGTGAAAGCATAGACTAGTTTTTTTTAATATCTGGGTTCCAAGCATAATTTTATTAAAAACATTTTATAGAAACTTAATTCTTATTAAAAACAAAAATATGAGAATATTTCTCGGAAATGTTTACTGAATTTTTTGTACATTTCATTTTAATCCTGAAGTTGCTTTTTTAATCCTGAAATTGCTTTTTTAAAATAAAAAAATTGTTGATTTTGCAAAACAGTCAGTTTTCATAACTTAAGTTCGGTGTGCCGCGACAATTTTAGTCAAGAAAAAGCAATGTAATAGAGGGGTGATAAACAATGCTGTACTTGGTAATAATTTTTGTCACTATCTGCAGGACAATTCACTGTTCGGACACAACATACTAGGTATGTCACGTGTTTCAGTGGCTGACCACCGAGTGATTCCCTTTGGGGATTTCCCCTTTTCACCGAACATCACCTTTCTAATGAAGTCTAATGGAGAAACCCTGTTTTATGTCGTGTTACTCTAACTTCATGTCCTCTGATGGAAAAATGTCGTGTCCACTCTGTGAGTAACATGGCCACAGGGTTGTGTACAAGAGCTTCGTATTCTTCACCCCAGGGGGCGTGGGGTGATGCTGTGCTTTTTATTATTATTATTAATAATATTTTTGCTTACTGTCATCGTTCATTACTGGAACCACAGGAGTGTGAAATTACTTGTGTCATCGACTTATCTTTGATCAAACAAGATGATGAATATTACTGTTACGTGAGTTGATCTCCTCAACCATTTCTAGTGTTTGTTGACCACGTCATGGACATCTTTATTTTGGCCTCTTATTGAGCTTTCAAAGATCTTAAGATCAACCTGTTTGGCTCAAAATTAAGCTTCATATGAGTGTGTAATATTCATCAGTGGTGGCGAATGTATTTTTTATATGATGCATAAAGTAAAAGTTTGGGGAAAGTTGGAAACTTTGTAATTTGAAAAATTTTCTCTGGCTAGAGATAATAACTTGTATAAATATATATGCCAGTTTTATTTGGAAATTCGTTATTGTGCAATATATCTAAGTATTGGTGTGATTAAGCTAGTATGTTTTGTTATTAATTATTTGCAAATATGGTTGATGAATCGTCCTTAGTGAAATTATAATTAATGGAAAACATTTCATATTTTATAGAAAGTGTTTATATTTTATTGAATAAATTTTATAGAAAACATCCTCAATTTATACAAAATAGTTTTCATTTCATGGGGAAATATCATCTGAAAGATGATATTCTATAAAATGTCATTTAAAAACATATATTTCAAATGATATTTCAAAGATAGTATTTGATGGAAGACGTGGTGTTTGATAGAAAACATTGCAGTTTTAGAGAAACATTTTGTTTTTAAAAGAAAACATTTTCTGTTTTATAGAAAACGTTTCCAGGTTTATAGAAAAGATTTTCAGTTTTATGAAAACATTTCCAGATTTATAGAAAACATTTCCAGTTTTTTTTTCAAAGATAGTATTTGATGGAAGATGAAGTATTTGATAGAAAACATTTCCAGTTTTTTAGTGAATATATTTCTACTTTTATGGAATATAGTTCTGTTAAATAGAAAATATTTTGTTTTATTGAAATATTTCCTTTATTATAGATAACATGCCGCTTTTCATAGAAAACATGCCATTTAAACAAGTTGTGATTCATGGCAACATTTCATATTTCAATGAAAAAGTATGGCAGAAATTACGAAAATATATAATTATTTTCAAACTGATTTATTCAATTATTTTAAATCAGTTATAAGTTTTGATCAATCCGCCAGTTGCTGGTTTTGTTATTAATCTTAACAAAATTTAAGGCACCTATTTTTGGCAAACGTGTAGTAAGCTTCTTTAAATAGATTTCTGGACTCTGAAGATGAGACCTTTTAAGTAATGCTCACGAACCAAATTGATTAAAATATACAATTAAGGAAAGTGCACGAATTAATGCAGTCATTTTTAGTAAAAATGTCGACATTTTTCCTTATTTCTACGTCTCTCTCGTCTTTCCTACAAATTGTTTGGATTTTTTTTTTTGCTTCTTCTCCTTTTTAATTCCTTTGGGTCATATTGATTATTTTCATCAAGAAGGAATATCTGTCACAGTAAGGTTATGAGAAACAAGGGACGAAATCATTGACTCTACGCAGTCGTCTTAATTTTATTTGGTGTAGGTAAATTTCCGCTTTATGACTTATCCGGGTATTCATTTGTTTTCTCATGCATATTAGAGTAGTCCCTTGATAAATAACTTATGCTCCTTGTATATTGAAGATATTCACCATTGCAGCTGAGGGTCCTATAAGCTTATTTATACGGCACGTAATACGCCATGGGGGGTAAAATTGTACTTGCCATGTCCGTAAAAGGACAAGCTTCTATCCTACTTGTTCAATCTATTTTAGCTTCAACTTTTCCACTTTTCCTTCGTCAAGCTACATAGACACGTAAATACAATGCCATACACAGGCTTTACATTTTTCATCCTTTTGGGAAATTACTCTTTTAAAGTAGAAAACTTTTAATTTTTTACATGTGCTTTCATCAAATATTGTGTTTTGCTTGTGAGGCTTTTAATGTCGAGCCCAAATTCAATTCCTGCAGGTTTTTTACATGTTCCCCGGATTATTTCGGTGGATTTGAAATTAATTAGTAACATGTTTATTTGTTATACCTTCCATTTTGGCATTTTCTGCCTCTTAACAAATACCATACATATTAGTTTCATTGCTATACATGTTAACTTCACTCCAAAAATGTTAGCTTCACTGCAATACATGTTAGCTTTACTGCAAAACATATTAGCTTCACTGCAGCACATGTTGACTTCACTGCAATACATGTTAACTTCACTCCAAAAATGTTAGCTTCACTGCAATACATGTTAACTTCACTCCAAAAATGTTAGCTTCACTGCAAAACATATTAGCATCACTGCAAGACATGTTGACTTCACTGCCTTACATGTTAGCTTCACTGCAATACATATTAACTTTACTGCAATACATATTAACTTCACTGCAATACATGTTAGCTTTACTGCAAAACATATTAGCTTTACTGTAACACATGTTAACTTCACTGCAGCTCATGTTAGCTTCACTACAACACATGCTAGCTTAACTGCAAAACATGTTAACTTCACTACAACACACATAAGCTTCCCTGTCTTTAGGTTATAATTTATAATTTTTACATTTTATTTTTTACTCAATGTTGAATATGCATACTGTTTAGCAGTGCCTTTTAACATCTTTAGTAGCAAAATTTGTTGAAAAGTCAGTGGAATTTTCTAGTTGAATCTTGTACACTATATATATTTATTGACGATGCTCTATGCAATAGGTTTAGGTTTATGGACATCGACCTCTATGATATTTTCCTACTAATCTATACACCCTTATAAATTGATGGTATCGATATAGATATAAATCTTTCATTTTTCTTGTATATATTTTGGTCAGTCTTATCGTGTATAATCCACGTGTAATGTAATCTACGAAAGGCTAAGTTGGGTATTTGCCACTGGGGTCTAATGTTTTACGTTATGTTTTTTGCCCCCTTGTCCATCACCAATTTGCGATACGTCTTCTTTTCATCCTTCCTCTCTCACCGAATAAATGGATTTCAGGCCCTTTTTTTTATCATGATGTGCCACGCAGCATTTTGCGGAAATTGTGGTCTGCGGAGTCAAATGCTATATATTTTTCCTCGGCTGTTGAAATGGCAAATTATGGCGATAAACATCCAGAGTCTCTCGTTCAAATGATGGGGGATTCCATTATTATCATCATTATTATGATTATTATATGCATTATACCTTACTTTTTATCGTGAATTGTGAGGGTGGCAATCGATCTATTATATGCGCTACTATTGACTGCAATCTTTCTTTTTATATTACAAATTGATTCGTGACTGACCTATTCAACTTTGGCAACGTATTGAATTTTGATATGCTTTATACTCGGATGTTTAACAAAATTGCCTGTTTTCGTTATTTAGTCATATGCTGTTTATTTAAGATACATTTAACACAATGCAAAATTTTAAGATAAAGACCATAAATTGAAAAGGTATGGCCATATATATATATATATATATGTGTGAACATGTGGCCATTTGTGTTCGCTTCTTTCTTTACATGTACATCTATGTGACAGTATACATACTATGTCTAGACGAATATTTGTACATGTAAACATGTCTCTCCTTATATGGATGTGTGCATATATGGTCATTCAATGGAAAAAAGCATGCTAAAACAGAATTTTACAGCATGCTAAAATAGAATTTAAAAGCGTGCTGAAATAGAATTTAAAAGCGTGCTGAAATTGAATTATAAGGCATGCTAAAATAGAATTTCACAGCGTGCAGAAATAGCATTTAAAAGCGTGGTAAAATAGAATTTGAAAGCATGCTAAAAGAAAACTTATAAGCATGATAAAATAGAATTTGGAAGCATTCAAAGAAATAGAATTTGGAAGCATGCAAAGAAATAGAATTTGAAAGCATGCTAAAATAGAATTTGAAAGCATGCAAAGAAATAGAATTTCAAAAGCTGCTAAAGTAGGATAAGGTGCACGGTTCAGGTACGATGAAATTTTTTCTATGTTAGGATAATTCCCTTTATAAATGGTTAATCAGGCGTGATCTGGTGGAATGGTATGTTACTTGTTTCATTAAATTACTACTAGTTAACTTTTGATTAAAATATCATCATTATCTCAGCCAGCCAAGTCTTTAAGTTAAAAATTTCGATTTGTTCTTTCGATAGTGGATGTGCTTAAATACTGCATGTTTGGATAACTGTAAAACAGTGAATGCACAAAATGTCTCACTTAAAGAATAATTCCTGAATAGGAAATATGAAGTTAATGGACACTCAATATATTAGTTATAGGTAATATAATTTCTAATCACACATTCCTTTTCTACTGCAGTGGCTCAGCTTTTAAAATAAAGTTGGTGGTCTTAGAAGGAACATGAAATCTGCAACAGTGAGTCTGTTTGTGTGGACAAATTAAACTTGATTCCGACTTTGGAGAATCTTCAAGCAAACCTTGAACAATGAAGACTGCAAAAGGGGATCTCATCGAGCTGTGATCGCTCGTCATGTTTCCGATGCTGAAGCTGAATTAAAAAAGGATAAGCCAGATCCACATTTTCTTCGGCCACAAGACCGAACATTAGAAAAGCTTCTCGCCCAAGTAGCGGAGTTTGATCAAGTGACAGCGGTTGTACAACATACTCTGAAATATGAAATGCGCCCCAGAAGATTATAATGAAGATGCTCAGTGTTCTCTTCAATATGAATACAAGATTAGTGATAGGCAAGGCGCGCACTGGCAACTTTTTTCATCTTAGGTTCAACCAAAACCTGTTTGTTGTTATAACAAACAGGTTTTTGATAATAAAATCACCCTCAGAATGGAACCGGTTTCAATTGTTTACTAAGTTGTGGGGATTAAAAAGTGGCAGTGTGTGAGGTTCCATTCAAACCAGTGGATTTCAATTCAGTGAGGAAATAGTTGCTTGAATAAAATCACCAGTGTGCGCATATGGTCTGCACATGTGGTTTGCTTGGCCCAGCTTTTCCAACCTGAGTAGTATTGAGAATATCAGTATTTATAAGCAATATAAACGTGAATATGGATGTTTATCAATATTTAATTACAGAATACCATATATTCTTTGAATAGCCATAAACAGTCATGTTACGGACTATATTTATTTATATTATTCTTAATCTTTGGGTTTCCTTATTTGGGTCTCACCAACCAGAAATGGTATATACATGTAGTATAATTTTCCTGTATTTCACGTTAATATTTAGTGCATCATTATATTTGAAATGCTTAATGTATTTAATCAGCTAACATTTTTATTACCATATCTAATATCTATAAGTTTTATGATATGTATAAACAATGTAATTTTTGTTGGTAATAGATGCGGAATAGATTAGTTTTAATTAAAACTTTCAAATTTTGTACTTTAGATGTGTTTTAGTGGTGCATTCGTAACAAATATAAAATATGGCGATTAATTTAATCATTGTTTTAAGTATGTTTATACAACCAATAACTTCGGGTATACTATACCTATAATAATTTAGAAGTTGGATAAAAATATACGTAAAAGTCAATTAAGAATTTGTTTATCGTTAATGGACGTAATTTATTCGGGTACTTTATTCAGATAGCCATTACTTTTATGATGAACATTTTCCAATTATTCATCTTAGATTATGCAGTAGCAATTATTCGTAATTGATCTTTTTAATTTAATTTCCAAGTTAAAGTGCGATCCATTTATTATATAGCTTGACCATTGTTTAAGTTTGATTATCCTTAGATGTAAACTGCTTTTTATTATGGCATCGGGCTACTCATTATTTATTACTCGTAATTCAATTTAAATAACATTGTAAATGTTGTTGTTTAGATTATTTATACCTTATTGAAGTTTCTAGTCTTCATTATTTTAGTTTCGCCATTTTATTTCTTGTTCACTACATGTTGTAAAAGTGTTTGTCCTCATAAAATATCAGATTTTAAATAACAAACAACAATGGGTAGATTTGTAGCCTATTGGGATTACATTTACTTTTAATATAATTGGTAAAACAGCGGACATTAACGCAGAATAGGGTCATTGGCAAGTGTAATTATTCAAACTCATTTAATGAAATTAATCCTCTTTTGTAATAAAAGTGGATATTATTATGTGGAACCAGTGAATTTTAATTTCTAAATTAATATTTCTGTTAATGAGTTCATGCACCTAAAAACTTGAATAATTTATGTTTGCCTACACTTAATCGTAGTAGTTCAAAATTAATTTTTCATTATGTAGTATTAGCTTATAAAATAATTTCATTCAAAATTGTTTTTGTTTTTTTAAATTTCATTTATGCAAGTTTGCGGGGCATTGAAATTTTAAAGTATTTCTTATTAACGTAACCTGTGTGAATCTAATTAGAGAAATTAAAAGTGGACTTTTATGAAGTTAAAACATGAAAAAGTTTTAAAATTTGAAATTAAACAGAAAAGTTATTTGAACAAACTTTTTTTGTGCTGCCCCTTTTGATTGATTTTAAATTAAGTTATTCATCATTTTGTAAGCTTTAAATACAAAGTGCTATAAAAATCAAAATGTTATTATCAAAATAATATTCATATTTATAATTCTAGTATATGTGGTATGAATAATATACTTTGTCCAGATATGGTTCATTTTTTGAGCACGATAATCAAATAATTGTACTTTCTTATTTTAAATGTGGTGAGTGTAGGGTAAAGTACAGAGCATAGACCCTTTGAGTTCATTAAAATTTCAAAAGATTGAAATATAAAATGAAACTAGTATTTGGCCGTTATTCCTTTATGGTAAAAATTTGAAGTAGACGCTATGTAAATGTTGGTAGAAGACGAAGCAGTTTATTTCCATAATGAGTTAAATGCAAAAATGTAAAACAAAGCAAAGATTTCGTAAATGGGCAAGAAAAGAGCAGCGATGCTTTCAACTTTTGAGTCCATCTACTTTGGCATAGAAATGGGGATATGGCAGGATGGAAAACTGGGCCATTTCGAGCAAGAATCACCATAATTTCTAAAAATGAAGGCAATCGGAATAGTAAATTTGAAGAAAACAGGCACCGAAAGCACTAAATTATTAATTCAAGTCGTCTTTTGTCAACGCATCAAGGACGAACAATGCCCATAAATGCTATATAGTTTTAACAAAAGTTTCAAAGAAAAAGACCTCTTTGTGCGCATTAAATGAGGACAAAATGAAGATGTTTTCACGCACTGCCCTCCTCCTCCATGCATTCACAAAACGGATTAAATTCACATTTTTTCTTATCAAATATACAAGTTTAAAACACCAGAAATAAGATGGCTGGTAAATAATTACAGTGACCAGAAAAAAAATTTGCATAATACGTGACTGATATTTTGCGGAAGAAATTATTTTGGGTTTTGTTTTATGCAGGAAAGGGGTTTGTTTATTTACAGTTTCAGTCTAGGCTGTTGTTTTCAAAAATTGCATTTATAAAAGTGTAAAAATTAAAGTTTTGTTTAACACACTTTCTGTGCTGCCCCTTGCAAAATACGTAGGATAATTTGAAAGAAAAACATTTACAATATACAATGGTATTTTTTCATAATGTACTTTATGAGCTTTAAGTCCAAATTGTTTTGTTTTTCATTTTTACAAATTTGCGGGGCTTTGAAATTTTAAAGTATTTCTTGTTAACGTGACCTGGATGATTCCAATTAAAGAAATTAGCAGTAGACTTTTATGAAGATAAAACATGAAAAGTTTTAAAATCTGAAAGTAAGCAGAAAAATTATTTGAACAAACTTTTTTGTGCTGCCCCTTGCGTAACGCTTCCCTGTAAGTGTCTGGAGTATTGCGGTAATGCACTAAAGATGTGATGGGAAGCTTATAGTAAGGGGTCGCTCAAAAGTTTGCTACACTATAACTTTTTTGTTTATAATCTGATTTTAAATCTGTTTAATGTTTCGTGTTCATAAAAGTACCCTTTTAATTTCTCTAATTTGAATCACTGTCATGTTTTCATTTATTTAATCGTAATTTAAGAAAATAAACAGCCCGCACTGAAACTACGAATCATCCGATATACATACATATTTGAAATGTTATTTTTCAAATATGTTATAATGGGATGTGAGAACCGCATTTTATGATATCCATCTTAATTTGTGGATGAAAAACACTATATCTGAAAGTTTAGGTGATCAAGACTTAGTTGAGAAAACTTCCAGTCATTTTCCTAACTTAAATTTGAAGTTGTTATAAGAATGCAAAAGCGAAATCTTAGACGAAAATGTATAAAAATTGCTTCTTAGGGTTGAGTAAAAAAATAGTATAGAAAAGTAGTTTGCGGCAGCTTGCAAATCAAGTGTCATTATTTGAAAAAAGCAATTTAGTCCTTAATGATGATGCTCATGTTGGAATATTTGTGCAAAGCTCGAATGGAAAATTTTAAAATAAACGTAGCGTGAAAACGTGTATAAATAAATTATAAAATGATCCCGAAACACAAAGTTGCATCTAGAATAATGGATGTAAGCACGCGGAATTAGTCTAGCAAACATTAGGCTAAGCCAACCGCAATCTTATTTATTTTATGATTAGCTTTTGCTCGCACTTTTATACATTTTTTCATCTTTATTCTTCTCACTAGCAATTTATAATTTCATGATTTAAATGCACAACTAGCAAGATTTCGTCACACATTTTCTGATAAAATTTGACATTTTGAGCCCATCTTTCGATGGCGTAAAAATGGCATTCATTAACTGCAGAAATTGCAATCTCCTATATAAAAGAAATTTAGATACAAAAAAATGTATATTATATACAAAAAAGTGAGAGTACAAAAATGCGAGGCGCCATGTCAAACATGTTTTTCTGAATTAATTACCCATAACAAAAAAGTAAGCGAAACTTTGAATATGAGCTCATAAATAGAAATAGAGTAAAAATAGTGTTTTTTTCTATAATAAAGTTTATAGGGAAAAAAATATTCGTTAATCTAAATACGAGGGATGTCCCAAAACTAAGTTATGCGGGGCATTTATTCATGAACTGCTTATCCAATCAAAAAATGGCAATGTACATTTTAAAGAGGGTGTAAGGGTCACCAATTTCTCAGAACTAGCTAGCCTCAAATTGGTCCAGGATGTTGGGTAAAACCTCCAACTACTACCAATCCTCTCCCCTTAGTTCCTCATGATCCTTTGATGCAATGTTTACATAAAGTCAAAGCACTATGAATACTAGGTGTGGCATTGCAACAGTACCTTACTCTTTTTTTCAACATAGTCCCCAAGGCAATTGATGCACTTGTCCCACCTTAAAACTGGTTACTGTTTACCATCTTTGTAAAACTTGTTCGGTCCCCTGGCCATCTGGCTGCTATACAGAATAGCCAATATCCTAACAGACAAACTCTCTCATCATTCAAACTAAGCCCCCTAAATAACCACCTGTTTTGGTCTTTTAATTTCTGTTATGATTTCCTAACCTTATAACACCCAAATGTAACCCCTTCGGGTGAGACATGCTGAGTCATGTGGTGCCCATTAAATCCACTTGGGGGGGGGAATATGGACCCTATTATGGGCTGAGTGTCCCCTTAATGGTTGATTTTCTCCTTTGTCCACCTGGTGACCGCCATTGACCCTCATGGTCCTTTCCAATAGTGTAAATTTTTTTTGATTGTTTGAGTTTTAAAGCAATTTCACATTCCTGTAGAGAAGTATAAGTCTGTAGTCGATTCGTTTATCAAGGACGAGGCCATTTGTGAAAAGACACGGAAAAGTAGAAAGCAGCTCGATTAAATTTAACAACGCTGAATATGACACCCTGAGGTGCCCTTAACCTGAGAAAGGCCGTCATAAACTGCAGCTGGACGAAGAAATGTAATATTAGTGCGGGCCAATCTTGTAGTTTTCTATGAGCGAACTGGGTCCTCTGAAAGGCCCTTTATTCTCTCCTATGCCCAATATTTATCTCTAGGCCAGGAACTGCTTTCTAATACAAATAAATGCAACTTTTCATACTTTACCCACTTTTGGTAGCTAGGCTACATTATCTATATAACATGGTACAGGGGCTTGTTAAACCAACTATGGCTGCCATAAAATGTAGGATAACCAAGATTAGGGAATATTATATTTGATTAATTAAGGCACCAAAATTAAATCTGACAATATGTTGCATTCGGACATTGTCGTAGTTGAGTGAAATTCATACAGTGGCCATAAACAATATGATTGTTTTCTAAAGGTATTTATGCACCAGACGAAACATACACAAGAAACACTGAAACAAAGTTTCCATCATGTTTTTCAAAACATGTCCTTATTTCACGAGTAAAAAAACCACACGCGTGTAAGCACCTAAGACACATTTGGTGAAACAAGGCAGAGCTTCATATTGGCTGGTACAGCGCTTTTGTCAACATCTGTATTTCATGACGTAGACGATTTGACCAAGTGTTTCAGTTTCGCAAACAACGTTTCAAAATTGAAAGCACGTGTGGCGATGTGCTACTTCATGTTGTACAGGCCTTGGTAAAAGCGCCTTAACCAGGACACATATTTGACACATCAAGCAATCGCTACGACTCGTCAGAAACAGAATGTTTCACAAACATTTCTAGACTTATCAAGGTAGCATCACTAACAGCATCACTGGGAAGTAATTGGTTAGTAGCAGGATAAAATGTGGGAACACTACCGGGATTTTCGTCTGCTGGAGGTCTAAAATGCAGTTTCCCGTTTTGCTAATTGATAATTCGTCTGCTTGGCCATACAAATTACCCCATACACTTTTTGTGAAGCAGTTTTGTATTCCGCCATTTTGAAGTGATCAGTAGTGATTGACGATTTTTTGTGGGGAGGAAAGCAGATCCCGGAGAAGACTCATCGGGGACTTCCCAGAGCATCCAGGGAAGGGGTTAGTGATTGATACTTCATGGGGATTGTCTCTGAACGTGCCCAATGTTATCAGAAATGACAGTTACCAACCAGGTTGTCAGAAATTTTATGTTTTGCAACTTGTGAGGATTAATTATTCCAAATGATATTGAGGTAATTCTGGTATGGTTAATTTGAAAGATAGTTAACAATTAGTTTTAACAACTTACTAACGTTTTCCTGCTAATAAGTGCAGATGTTATTGTTTTGCAGATAAATATCAGTTTAACATAATTCTTATCAAAATGATTGTTGGCTTTAGAATCAGATTTCTGCTGATATAAAATCATATCACAAGTGCGGTTTTTCATCAATTTATCATAACTGTTCAATTTAACATAAATTACTCATTTCTTCAAAGTTTTACATCAAATATCCTATGTTTGTAGCACAGCGTTGAGAATTCATGAATGTCCGAGGGTCTCTTTATAACTACTACATTATCTTTGATAACGTTACCATTGGTTTATTGAATGGAGCAGTTGATTGATATTACTTCCAATGTCCTAAGTCTCCATATTGGGCAGTAAAGTTGCCTACATACATCCGTATTTAATATCAGCGTTAACTAACAGCAGTAGCAGCAGCAGAACACCTGCTTATTTCCGGTTGAGAGTTATGGTCGTTTTATGAAGTCTCGCTTATAAAACTCTATTATACCCAACGGATACATCCATGACCTAATAGCCAAATGTTGGCGTCAGGTCTCTTAAATACAATTTTACTTTTACCACGTTTGCGTGTCAGCTTTTCATTTTCTTCCTAATGGTTTGTTGGAATTTTAATTAAATTCGTTGTTTTGGCTTTTGCCTTTCGTTACGTTTTTTTTATATATGTATTTATTTTAAAAGCCGGGGGTTTTGGGAATGCTTTTAAAACGGTCGTTGGTCACGTTTGCAACTTTGAAATTTCGTCTCTATTTTGCTATTGCATCTTCTCTTTCTGCAACTCGGATTCCTATAATTGCAACATCATTTGTAATGATGCCTATAAAGCTCCACGAGTGCAACTCGTTCTTCTAAAACTGCTGTCTATAAGGATTAAACTGTCCAATTTACCTCCTACCAAATACGACTATCTGTGAATTAAATATAGATTGGCCATTTGCTAACCCCCGACGCAATCTAAAACATGCCGCTTCTTCTTCTTACTCGCTTCTATTTACATCTATTTTACAACTTTGCTCTCATGCTTTTACACAGATTACACGACGAGAAACACAGATTTTGCACTCTCTTAAGCCGTATTCTCACTGTCCGCACAAGAAGCAAAACGTACAAATGATGTCAGTCCCTCAAAATCTAATGGCTGAACATGTTCACACTACACGTGACCAGTCTCCGGGCAGTCATACTGTGTATGGGCAAAGCCCGTCCGCTCCCTACGATTCAAATGGAGAAACATGTTAAAACCATGTGGAGAGGGACTAGCTAACAAGGTGGTGGATCTTGAAACAGCTATGCAGCTCAAACAAGAGTGTGGATAGATGCAGTGTAGTAGAAGAGTAGTAGCGCAGGGTGATTACCCGCACTACAGTAGCACCTCCTAATGGAGGGTCCATCTCAAAGTTTAGATTGCACGTTATGGATAGGAACCCACCTGCCTTTGGGATGTTCTCTCCCTATACAGGGTGTTTCAGCGCTGTTGCTAAACGTTGTGGGCATGTAGAATATATTGGTGCTGTGCAGAAGTGCATCAAGGTCCATCACAAGAAACTTGAAATAAATTCACAGAAGGACATTGTAATACTAAATAAAGGATTTGTAAACTGATACTGTCCTCCTCTTCAACTCTCAAAATCAAGCAATATGTCTATATTGCTTCCTTTAAGTACTTCCTGTGTGAAAGACCTTGAAAACATAGTCAATAGTCAAATAGTTTTGCATCATTAAGTTGGGCACCCTGTGGTTTCCTTTACGCTCCCCTTATCACAATTTTCAATCTTGTTTCCTGTTAAAAGCATTTTGGGGGTAGGGGGTGACAAACTGTTTACTCTTCCTTTATACTTTTAATTTGCAAATATTTGTATTGATTTGGAGATTAGGATTTAAAGTTTGGAGTTTAGATGTGTTAAAACCTCATTGGATGAGGTTTCCATGTCACGTTCTTCCACTTTGGACCTTATCACTGATACAGATATGGATTTATAAGACGATGTCTATTTTTAAGGATGACCAAAATCCACTTTTGTCAGCTGCGTCAATGTTTAGATTTCCTTACACAAATATCTGATGAAGCATTTGCTTTTTCTCCCTTAGGCGAACCATTTGCTTATATCGTAAAACTAATGGTCTTATATGATCCTTTATGCCAGGTATATAAACAAATACTTGGGGCCAAAATATTAACAATCGCAAAATTATCTAAATATGCTTTTGTCATTATCTTGATCTTGATGACGATGAAATCTATTTTTATTGCAACAATTCCCGGTATGAAAATTCGATTCATAGCGATGTTTTAGATATGGATTAATGATGTCTGGAGTTTTAAAATCACATATTTGGGACAAGTCGTGAATTAATGTCAGTTGGTGTCTATTCTCCTTGAAAATCGTGGAATGTACTTGAATTTTTACATCTATGAAAAATTCAGAAGTTATGCTTGAAATTTTTTTAAAAAAATATTTGTACTCTTAAGAAAAAATATGGAAAAAATCCTGGGAACTATAATTGGAAATTTAAGAGGTGTTTTTTTTTTAAATACTGTAAGTTGGCAGAAAATTGACTCTATGCTTAAAATCTCCTGAATATATGGTTGAAATTTTCTAAAAATATGCTTGAGATTTCTTGAATCTATCCTTAAAATCTTCTGAATATATGCTTGAAATTTCTTGATTTTATGCTAAAAATCTTCTGAAAATCTGGTTGAGATTTCTTGAATCTATCCTTAAAATCTTCTGAAGATATGGTTGAGATTTTCTGAAAATATGCTTGAAATCTCCCGAAAATATGCTTGAGATTTCTTGAATCTATCCTTAAAATCTTCTGAATATAGTATGCTTGAGATTTCTTGATTTTATGCTTACAGTCTTCTGAATATATGGTTGAGATTTTCTGAAAATAAGCTTGAAATCTCCCAAAATAAGCTTGAGATTTCTTAAATTCATGCTTGAAATCTCCCGAAAATGTGCTTGAGATTTCTTGCATTTATCATTAAAAGTTTCTGAAAATATGGTTGAGATTTTCTGAAAATATCTTGAAAGTCTCCCGAATATATGCTTGAGATTTCTTGAATCTATCCTTAAAATCTTCTGAATATATGCTTGAAATCTCCCGAAAATGTGCTTGAGATTTCTTGCATTTATGCTTAAAATCTTCTAAAAATCACCTGAATATAAATCTCCTGAAAATATGCTTGAAATTTCAGGCCTATAGTCAGGAGATTTCAAGTGTAATTAAAGCTGTCAGCCACCTAAGTGACCTAACTAAAAATACATATTGTAAAGTTTATTTTCTTATTAAGAGCTGGCTGGAATGCCCTAGGAAAGTCTTAGACATAACAGCCAGATATTTGAAGATATCAAACATAAAATGTAAGGAGAAATCAGTGAGCCTAGTATTTATTGTATGAAAGACGATGGCCCTACAACAACTGTTTGTTAAAGGGTTGAAAGTGTCAAATTACCCAGTCGTGTCTCTTCACGGCCCTTTTCATCGTCCCCGAAATACATATTTTACGAGTGTCTTAAACGAATGTGCTCACTTTTGACAGGGAAGTAAATTAAAGCCGCGTTTTGGAGCATTAAAGATGTCCTCCCCCATTTCATAAAAATACTCGTATGAAAATGGAGTTAGGGAAGGTGTGAGGGGGAGTAATACAATAACCAGTTGTTGGCTCCTGTAAAAGAGGCATCGACAAGAAGCGTAGATATCATAAATAGGGCGCTTTTAAATTATCTTAATCTCTTTTTAATTAATCCCAGCCGCTACCAACTTTTGTTTATGACGCAATTTACGGCCGTTGTAAACGTCAACTTACATCCATTGAAACGGGTGCAACGTCGAGAAATAATGAGACGACATTTGGGCAAAAGATAGAAAAAAAAATGGAGGAGGAGGAGGTGGTGGACTAACCAATGGGGTGGGAGGTCAAGCGATAATGGTGCTTTAGCCAATGGCGAGTGACGACGAGGAGGCCATTTTGCATCCTAATAGAATAATAATAATGTCAAGAAAAGAATGTACAAGGGTTAAAAGATGAGGGAATTTATGAAGAGCCAGCGAGATTTAAGGAATGAAGCCACTTAAATTTCAGCCAAATGACCCATCTGGCATGTCAACCTTACTTCACATCCAACATTCATCAATGGCAATGGCCATCGTGACTTACTTATCACCCCTGATGGAGGGTCTGAAGAGTTTAATCGTTCGGAAATGTGGTTGTAACACACCGATTGGTTGGAGTGAAATATAGACAGGATGGACAGTCGTACAGAATTTATTTGTTGATTAAAAACAAAACAAGAATCTTATGTAATTTCATTGTTGTTGAGAATTCGTTGGCAACTCTGGAAGCCACTGGCAACTCTGGAAGACACTGACAACTCTGGAAGACACTGGCAGCTCTGGAAGACACTGACAACTCTGGAAGACACTGGCAACTCTGGAAGACACTGACAACTCTGGAAGACACTGGCAGCTCTGGCAGACACTGACAACTCTGGCAGACACTGACAACTCTGGAAGACACTGGCAACTCTGGCAGACACTGACAACTCTGGAAGACACTGGCAACTCTGGCAGACACTGACAACTCTGGAAGACACTGACAACTCTGGAAGACACTGGCAACTCTGGCAGACACTGGCAACTCTGGAAGACACTGGCAACTATGGAAGACACTGACAACTCTGGAAGACACTAGCCACTCTGGAAGACACTGGCAACTCTGGAAGACACTGGCCACTCTGGAAGACACTGGCAACTCTGGAAGACACTGACAACTCTGGAAGACACTGGCAACTCTGGAAGACACTGGCAACTCTGGAAGACACTGGCAACTCTGGAAAACACTGACAACTCTGGAAGACACTGGCAACTCTGGAAGACACTGACAACTCTGGAAGACACTGACAACTCTGGAAGACACTGACCACTCTGGAAGACACTGACAACTCTGGAAGACACTGGCAACTCTGGAAGACACTGGCCACTCTGGAAGACACTGACAACTCTGGAAGACACTGGCAACTCTGGAAGACACTGACAACTCTGGAAGACACTGGCAACTCTGGAAGACACTGGCAACTCTGGAAGACACTGGCCACTCTGGAAAACACTGACAACTCTGGAAGACACTGACAACTCTGGAAGACACTGGCAACTCTGGAAGACACTGACAACTCAACAACAATAGCTTCTGATTGAATTGAAATATGGTGTGTTGAGAAGGTTTTTAAGTACATTTTTTGGATTCTTAGTAAGTCATCTTAGTATTTGTTGCCAAAAATAAGCAATGGACAAGTAGTCTTATTAACAGTCTTACAGAGTTTTACTGATGATAATTAAACTGATGAATACCAACAATTTTTGATAAATCTTCTTGGTGATTCATAATGATAATGCGATAATTGTGGATTTCAAAATCTGTTAAAATTTGTGTTGGTGGTATTTTATGACTGATACACATTGTCATTTATATACTATCAACAGGCAGTCATGATCCAAAGTCAGTCAAATTTTGCTGACAATATTTCATGACTGAGATAAACATTATCAATTTGTCATCAATAAACTATCAACAGTCAGACAGTCAAGATCCAAAAGTTGTTTAAATTTAGTTGACAATATTTCTTGAGTATTAAATATACACAATGTCAATTTATAATCAATAGACTATATCAACAGTCATACAGCCATTATCCAAAAGTTCTTGACAGTATTTCATGACTGAGATAACACATTGTCATTTTGTCATCAATAAACTATCAACAGTCACACAGTCAAGAACCAAAAGTTGTTTAATTTTGTTGGCAATATTTCATGACTGAGATACATGTTGTCAATTTATCAGAAATCTAATATCGGCAGTCATAAAGTCATGATTCAAAATCAGTCAAATTTTACTGACAATATTTCATGACTGAGATAACACGTTGTCATTTTGTCATCAATATATAGTACTTGTATCAACTGTCACACAGTCAAGAACCAAAATTTGCTTAAATTGTATTGACAATATTTCTTGTCTTAGATACCCATTCTCAATTTATCAGAAATCTACAATCAACAATCATGGACTGATAAAGAATCTGGTTAAACAAGTGTTTAATTCCAATAATATCACTAAAAATCTTTTATCCAAATATTTAGGCGCCACCACTGTATACACAGTGGCGTCTTCGTAGGTTAGTTAGGGTTAATTAGCCTTCTTTTTTTGCAGTAAGCAAAGGCATTTTGGAAGATCTCATCCTTCAATAATGAAAAAAAAAGGCAAAATGTTTAGGCATGCATGTCGAGAAAGTACTCCGAGGTGCCACTTTTTATATTTCGCAAGGAAGGTAAGGAGAAAAAAAGTGCGACAGGCCAAAAGGGAAATTTGGGCATTGGCAAAACAAGTTGGATGGAAGATGAGTTTATGGATGATGATGATGATACCCTGACTCCATCCCTCCTCCAAGAAATATGATTAAAGTGCCATTAATCTTGTAGTGCCAGTGTGTTGACAGGAAACTCGGCACTCAATGACAGGCCCTAATGTTCTGCCTGGGCTAACAAAACATGATGTATGACGAGTGATATAGAAACTCACTCTACTTTTACTCACTTCTTACTATACTAGGGCCTTAGAAACACACTTTCAAAAATCAGCAAACAACTGACCAACTCAATTGTTCTTCAATCTGTTTTTTTTTTCATCCACATTTTGTTTGTTCAATCGGATTTTTAACTCCTATTCAATGTCGAAATGTGTTCACAATAGTCATTTTGGAAATTTTGGTTTGTAATTAATTTTATTAAATGTAGGGATGCAAGTTTGGCAACATGGATTCAAACCTAAAGTTACTTAGTGCGCGATGGTTTTAAGAAAATTGACTTACATACTAAAGAAATCTGGATATATGGGTGTCTAGTATATTTTAAGAAGATGTCAAGCATATCTAAAGGGAATTTCAAGCATATATTCAGGAGATTTTAAGGATATTTTAAGCATAGAAATCTCAAGCGTATTTTCAGGAAGTTTTAATCGTAGATTTAGGAGATTTTAAGCATTTATTCAGGAAATGGCGAGCATATTTTCATGAGATTTTAAGAATATATTTTCAAAAAAATCTTAAGCATGTTTTTAGGAGATTTCAAACATTTTCAGGAGATTTTCAGAAAAGATATTTTCAGGAGTTTTGAAGCATATTTTCAGGAAATTTCAAGATATCTCAAGCATATTTTCAGGGGATTTCAAAGATATTTTCAGAAGTTTTGAAGCATATTTTCAGGAAATTTCAAGAACATATTTTCAAAAAGTCTTAATTAAGCATGTTTTTAGGAAATTTCCAATATTTTCAGGAGATTTTCAGAATATTTTCAGAAAAGATATTTTCAGGAGTTTTGAAGCATATTTTCAGGAAATTTGAAGAAATCTCAAGCATATTTTCAGGGGATTTCAAAGATATTTTCAGAAGTTTTGAAGCATATTTTCAGGAAATTTCAAGAATATATTTTCAAAAAGTCTTAAGCATGTTTTTAGGAGATTTCAAACATTTTCAGGAGATTTTCAGAATATTTTCAGAAGTTTTGAAGCATATTTTCAGGAAATTTCAAGAAATCTCAAGCATATTTTCAGGGGATTTTAAACATATTTTCAGGAGATTTTCAGAATATTTTCAAAACATTTCAAAGATATTTTCAGGAGTTTTGAAGCATATTTTCAGGAAATTTCAAGAATATATTTTCAAAAAGTCTTAAGCATGTTTTTAGGAGATTTTCAGAATATTTTCAGAAAATTTCAAGGATATTTTCTGGAGTTTTGAAGCATATTTTTAGGAAATTTCAAGAAATCTCAAGTATATTTTCAGGGGATTTTAAACATATTTTCAGGAGATTTTCAGAATATTTTCAGAAAATTTCAAGAACATATTTTCAAAAAGTCTTAATTAAGCATGTTTTTAGGAAATTTCCAATATTTTCAGGAGATTTTCAGAATATTTTCAGAAAAGATATTTTCAGGAGTTTTGAAGCATATTTTCAGGAAATTTGAAGA
This sequence comes from Julus scanicus, assembly GCA_034698625.1. Classification (NCBI taxonomy): domain Eukaryota; kingdom Metazoa; phylum Arthropoda; class Diplopoda; order Julida; family Julidae; genus Julus; species Julus scanicus. The sequence goes on along the minus strand of JAQGBW010000513.1, from coordinate 2,843 downwards.
AATCTCAAGCATATTTTCAGGGGATTTCAAAGATATTTTCAGAAGTTTTGAAGCATATTTTCAGGAAATTTCAAGAATATATTTTCAAAAAGTCTTAAGCATGTTTTTAGGAGATTTCAAACATTTTCAGGAGATTTTCAGAATATTTTCAGAAGTTTTGAAGCATATTTTCAGGAAATTTCAAGAAATCTCAAGCATATTTTCAGGGGATTTTAAACATATTTTCAGGAGATTTTCAGAATATTTTCAAAACATTTCAAAGATATTTTCAGGAGTTTTGAAGCATATTTTCAGGAAATTTCAAGAATATATTTTCAAAAAGTCTTAAGCATGTTTTTAGGAGATTTTCAGAATATTTTCAGAAAATTTCAAGGATATTTTCTGGAGTTTTGAAGCATATTTTTAGGAAATTTCAAGAAATCTCAAGTATATTTTCAGGGAATTTTAAACATATTTTCAGGAGATTTTCAGAATATTTTCAGAAAATTTCAAAGATATTTTCAGAAAATTTCAAAGATATTTTCAGAAAATTTCAAAGATATTTTCAGGAGTTTTGAAGCATATTTTCAGGAAATTTCAAGAAATCTCAAGTATATTTTCAGGGGATTTTAAACTTATTTTCAGGAGATTTTCAGAATATTTTCAGAAAATTTCAAAGATATTTTCAGAAAATTTCAAAATTATTTTCAGAAAATTTCAAAGATATTTTCAGGAGTTTTGAAGCATATTTTCAGGAAATTTCAAGAAATCTCAAGCATATTTTCAGGAGATTTGAAGCATATTTTCAGGAAATTTCAAGAAATCTCAAGCATATTTTCAGGAATGTTCAAACAACTGACCAACTTCAATGATCATCAATCTGTTTTATTTCATCGACATTTGGTTGTTTAATCGGATTTTTAACTCTTATTCAAGGCTTTATCTTTAAAAGTACAAAGTGGCGTGTTATCAGTCGTGCCATACATATCCTTAATCCCTTGTCGATTGAAACTTAATGTTTTTTTGTACACAATCTTTTGACATTTAAAGTAGATAACCAAAACTTATTACCATAATGTTGGTTGTCACTTGTAAAAAAAATATACAGTTGTACGATTTATTACAGTACAAACTGTTCTTCCTTTTAATTTAGGAAATGTGGACATTTTTTTTTTGTACAACAAAATCATTGTCAACATAAAACTTTCGAGTCAACATCTGGCGCCATTTACTGTTGTAATAAACAATAAGTAGTAAAAAAATATCAATTTTTAAAATCAGAAATTTGGCTTTTGAAAATTGAAAATCTTAAAAAGCTTTAGTTTTCGAAAAGCAGTAGTTTTCAAAAAAGCAGTAGTTGGCTTTTGAAAATTGAAAATCTTGAAAATTTATGACATAATCGAGTCCATTTCAGATAATTAATCCCGTACTTGTCACAAATGTCTCTTCAGTCTTATTTCTGGACTTTTGGTCTTTTTTATCACAACCATCATTGAAGAATATCATTGTTGAAGATATTGCTAAAAAGTATTTTTTTATTGTCACCACCAATCCTATTTTTTTTTTTTGATTTTTTTTTATTTTTACAAAAATATAAACCGTAAGTTAAGCCTAGAAATATGTTTCTCACGTATTTTGAGTTCTCGACGTTTGGTTATTTATACTTTTTTGAATGACGTGGATTTCTACTATTTTATCCACTTCTTCTTCTTCTTCTTCCATCATCTCGATTTGTTGCAACTCTCGCGAGTTATCCATTTTTCACTCTAAAACGATTTTAAAAATTTATCTATGTTTATACCAGATTTCGCAATAAAATCTCTCCCCATTTCGTGTTCATGTCGAAGTAGTTTTGACACTACGAAATGGATATTTGTTTTCTCGCCAGAAAATCTCGAGTTTTGAGGTTTGTCCCTTTTATTTTGAGGGGATTTTTCGTCTACTTTTTCATATTGTTTGATGTGCAATGAGCGACTACATCCGCAATTTTCGTGTGTCGTACATTTTGGCAATATCTAGAGCACTCTTTAAAATAGCTTTTTCTACACGTGTGCATTACATAATATGAGAATCCTTAATTTTCCGCCAGAAATATTTCTTCTTCTGCTGCCACCTCTTCTATTTGTAATCGGCGTACATCGCGCATTTTATTTTCAACTATGAAAATTTTTACTGCGAAAATCATAAATTCCGAATACATACTCTCTCTCTTATACATGTGTATATGTGGAGAAGATGTAGTATATGTGTATATGACTCGATATCTGATTCAACACGTGCTTCTTGACATCTTGTTAACGCATCCTCTCCGTGACATTTCCTGTAAATGTCCATTTGCAAACTGAAGCGTTTTGCGAGAATATTTCACTCCTTTTTATGACGATGATTTAAGTCTTCTGAGAATATTCAACTTTTGGTCAAAACCTTTTTTTTTTTCTTCTATTATTCATACAATTCTTCACCGAATAAAATGATACAATTATATTTAGCTCTTCGAATCATACTTAAAATTAGGAGAGACCGGGGCACAGTGCCCTGGTGAATAAAAAACAATAGAAACCAATAGAAATTTATATTGTTATTTAGACACTTCATTGATTTTAATTGTTTTCTATGGTTCATGTATTGACTTCTATTGGCTTCTATGGTTTAGATGTATTGACTGAACAATGGGAAACAATAAAAACCAATAGAGATTTCTATTGGTTTCTATTGTTATATGATCACTTTTTTGATTTTAATTGTTTTCTATGGTTCATGATTTGACTTCTATTGGCTTTTATGGTTTAGCTGTATTGACTGAAGATTTAAAAACAATAGAAACCAATAGAGATTTCTATTGTTATTTGGACACTTTATTGATT
>JAQGBW010000512.1:0-40045 GCA_034698625.1 Julus scanicus | reverse complement strand
AATTGCTGATTGATCAAGCTATTTTAAACAATTTTTATTTTTATTTAATCTCTTTTTGTGTGGCTGAAATTGTGTTTTAAAATTTCACCCATTGAAAGTGATAGGGTTGTGATTCACCTTAATGTTGTTCATTAACCAAACCGGTGAAAACGTTATATGTAAAATATTCGAATTTCTCAGGTACAAGTGCAATTTAAAAAAAAAATACGATTCTGTTCCCCGTTACCCAGAATCATCAGGCACATGTGCATTTCTAAAAAAAATGACGTCAACGTCAGTGGTGATTTTTTATGCTAAATCTCTCGAATGATAGCTTTCCTACCTTGCATAGATGCTATGCAAGGATGCACACATCAGTCAAATTAACAATTACATTTTCGGAAATGCAGTCGATAATAAATGTCAGAAGCACATACCACTGCACTAATTACGCAACGCTGAACAACGTTCTAATTCGAAGTTTTGCTCCATCTCCTACGGTTTAGATTTTAAAATCGCATGCACCATGACAAAAATGGCGTGCAGTAGTGTAATGTTTGACATGGTTTCTGGAGTCTTCACATCACCTCCTATTCAATGATGTAAGCACATTTTACCTAGCCCCTGAGGGTTTAAATATATTTAAGAGGACAAGACATATGCCACACCCTGCATAATGTTATACCTGCGCTGCATTTACAATACTTATATTTGCCCAACATATACTACATGAAAGGGCATAAACATCATTGTATTCTCATTTTGGTGTAGCATACACTAGGTATCTTCAAATTGGGGCTTCTAGCCTAAGCTCCAATGGTCACCATGAATACTAGCCACATATTTGAAGGTCCCTAATAATATTAGCGCCATCTATGGTGCATTTTAATCAACATATTATTATAACTGCATTATTTTTGCTGTAACTTAGTTGCTTCACTGAACAAACTGTTAAGATGTAATTTTCATGTCAGATTTGATAAGATGTCAAATAATGTTAATTAGCTAATTCAATTGATAGCATAATAATTGATTTTTTTAAATATTCTTTTTTATAGCTCCAGAAACGACGAAGTGGATAATAACACGGTGGTGAGGGCAAGAGGTCTTCCATGGCAGTCATCAGACCAGGATATTGCCAAATTTTTCAGAGGTCTCAATATTGCGAAGTAAGTAATATTGTTATTGTCCACGAAATATTCTAACAAATTCATATTATTTTTAATTAATTTTTTAAGTATAAGCCTTGAATTTTTGACTAGTTTAGGGTGGTGTTCACTGACCGTATTTAACTTATGGCATGACAGCCGATTTAGAAGATTATTATGACTTATAAAAATGGCGGCCAGACAAGAGTTTTGTTGAAAAACAGGTTATGATAATAACTTGTACATTTTTTTTTAATAAACAGCCACATTCCAACGTACTACATGTTTGGCTTTAGGGCATCGTCTGCATGCCATTGGCTGCTTACCAAATAAAAATAAAAATTATATATTTATTGACAGGTTAACCTTTGACCTGCGACTAGCTTGGCTACTTTCTTGTTGGTTAGTTAAACCTCGGTGACTCAAGTATGATACACGTATATGTATAATGTAATGTAATATGTATTAATTGATAATTGTGTACAGAATAATTATAATTTACTGTGCATGTTTTGTACGATGTTTTAGCTACTACATATGGCTAGACCAGATATTGGACATGCATGGGTCACGTGTCCTATGCATGGTGATTCAGAGATATGCTAACACATATATGGCCATACATGGGACGTATACATGCACCCATATTACGATGCATGGACATGGGCATTTCATGCTCCCGTATTAATTGCCATTAAATACATGCATGGCCCACGTGTCCTATGCATGGCGATGAAGACATATAGCCATGCATATACCCATATGGCGATACAAGGACCATACACGTACACATATGATCGTACATGCACCCATATGGCCATACAGGTGTATGTATGTATATATAGTCCATGCATGGTCATTTGTGTTTGCATATACTATGTACATATCTATACATCGCTTTGTATATATGCATGGCAATTTTTAAAGATATCTCCATACATACTTAGATATACTACATATACACTATATTCATATATGATATAGTATGCCATAGTTGGTGAAAGTTTGATACAATTGCTGTTTTATGTGGCACATGTGCTGTTCTCCAATCTCATCAATGACTAACTAAAGTCCATACATGGCTATGCATGACCCATATCAAGGGTTAATATGACCCACACCAGATCAGATTTCACTTATTATATAGTAAATGTATCCAACTTATTCTTGTGCCTGGGGTTCTTTAAAAAAAAGTCAGTGAAATTTAGTTTAACAGGCGTATAAAACGATGTCCAGAAACCTGTCTGGTCTTTCCTGGGTCATGTCGCGAGGGTCAGATACATAGGACCCCTCCCCTTTAAAAAAAAACACACTGACAACAGTCTCATGTATATGTCGAACATCAACCATGAACAGACAAAAATACCTTTAACTGCTGTGTAATTGGCCAGGTGAGGGGGGATGAGGGGCCCCAAAATCTCTTAGTGGGACATGTTACGTCCAGCCCAAACTTATTTACGATTCTAAGCCCCTAATTTATTACAGATTTCCATCGTTTTTTTGTTGTTTCCCCTCTTCTTTACTTTACCAAATCGTGACACGAGTATTTTAACTTGTATTCTTTGCAATTTTATAAACTAATCCATGAATTTAATGGACATTGGTTTTGCATCTCAATACATAATCCTGTTTCATGCCTTTTTTTTTCTCGTGTAAACTTACTTAAATTTCTTGAAAATCTGAATTATGTAATTACCGTAGGCCATACATTTGCATATATGGCGGTGATAAAGGCCTTATATGGGAGGGAGGGTTGCTTACAAACAGGTGAACACACCTTACCTGTAGGCGACAAACATGCATGTCTGCCTATACCCTCTTCTATACATGTTTTTTACATGTGCGTAAAACATTTGATAATTAGGGAGAATTTTGTGCTAATAATCCGAGTACTTTCAGCAGCCAAATTCAAATTTGATATTTTTTCATGAATAATTCCTGAATCGTAAATGTGTTTATAGTCAATTGAAATTTCTGTCACGGTTAGTGATACCATGCAAACTTCTGATTTAATGTTTTCTATGATATTTTAATGTCTGAAAATTCTTGTAAACATGGGGGGATAAAATGGGCATTTTGTATGCTCGACACATCCAAAAATTGCATCAAAGTAATTCGTAATTGTCTTTAGTTGAATCGTTTTTTAACACAAATGGCGTGGGTCTGTGGTTCAACGGACTATAAGGTTACTAACATTATTTCTCAAACCCTAAATTTAGTATCATTATGTGATACAAAGACCCTCGTGTTACTATTAACGAATTCTTTAATTATGTATTATATTATTGCGAAATAGTTTTTATGCCCTTTTCAATGCAACGACTAAAATATCTTTGAAAATAAGCACGTTTCTTAAAACATCTTTTATATGAGCATGTTTCTTGAAAACATCTTTTAAAATGAGCATGTTTCTTGAAAACATCTTTTAAAATGAGTATGTTTCTTGAAAACATCTTTTAAAATGAGTATGTTTCTTAAAAAATATTTTAAAATGAGTATGTTTCTTAAAAACATTTCTTAAAATAAGTATATGAATGTTTCTTAAAAACCATTCAGGTGACCATATTGTGGTTCACACATGAATGGTTAGATATTACCCATACTTATTACCCACACCCATTCTATTTTTTAACTATTGAACTGTATTACTGAATTTTATTGCAACAAGTTATTAAATTAAGTTTCTCGCAACCCCTCAGACACTCGTTTACCAAAAAACATTCAGTGTTTGCCATTAAAATGTGAGTTGAAATCCATGGGAACAAGATTTGAAATGTGTTCTATGGCTAAAAATCCATATTTACTTTAATAGATTTTTGTGTTTACGAGGGCGTTAACATTTATTGAGATAATGGTTCCGATTACGGGTTCATACCATGAATTTACCGAGTGTTTATCGTGTGAAATATTATCACATTAGAGGTGATTTCGCACCCAATGACGATCGAGTGAAACATTCGTCCGTACACGTTGACGTGGAATCAAATTCTATACAGTTATTTTAACTTTAAACATTTTGAGAAAATTCAAAATTTCACTCTCAGGATTTCTATAAAATATAATGCTGGTGGATTAGATAGTTATTTGGAACCCCGAATTTACTCCCATTTGTATCATGGCTGCTGAAAGGTAAAACTCTTTGTATTTATTTTTTACAAATCTCACATTAGTTCGTGATATTACTAGTCATTAGGACCATATACGCCATATTTATGAACGTTTTATGTCCAAGTATGGAATAAAACATTTGATTTAGAGTTTCTTAAAGTACATGTACACTATAAATATGGTACGTTTATTGCAATACAGAAATGATAAGTGTACATATATGGCCATAACAAAAAGTGTGGAGAAAGTACTTTGTATGGGTATATATTTCCAATTTCTGATATGTCCATACATGGCATTTCCCATATATATCCATAAATGTGCCATTTATGTAATGGCAATATTATGCACTGATATATGATCTTATCTGGATATATATCTCGGTTGGGAAAATTATAAATGCCACGTACATTGAATATGGGAATGTATGGGAAAATGCCATATATAAACATACTTTATATACCTATGTGGTATTGTCAAGTGCTTGGTATTTTTATTAGATGCTTGAAAAGTTCATCCCATCACACACCGGTAAATATCAAATTTAACGTGCAACACAATGTCCTACGCACATAAAAAAGTATTAGTATTTGATAAAATACGTCTGGTTGATTGTTTGATTGTTCGTGTCTAATCTAATCATTGACTGACTAGGCTTACTTCGAATGGATTACACATTGCTTGTTCGTCAATGCGATTCACGAAACACTTTTCAAACCTTTGGTCACCTGATAATTTTAAGTGTTGTGAATGTCTTACTTAAATACTTATCATATACATTTGGGTTAGAATAAAGTTGTTCAACGAGGTTACAAGGTGCGTTTTTAAAGTAAGGGCCGTTCCTACGTTAAGAAAAATTAATAGCGATGGAAATTGTTAATTATAGCCAAAAGAACTTTTAATTTTCTACATAATCGCCATTGAAATCCACACATTGCCTTGAACCATAAACATCACATTGTTCACACATTTCCTGTGAATTAAATAAACTGTGTTTTTTTGCTAACAAAAATTGCATCACAATTCCAGTTTCCCCAAGGTTCAATAAACGAAAAATTTCAAAACGGTCCTTACTTTAAACTCGCACCTCATACATAAAAGCAAAAGCTTCGATGAGTGAAATTAAGAGGCGTTGCTAGAATTACATGACGAATAAGTAGTGTTTGTTGAGCATTTATCCTGACAGGCACTATTTTTTGTTGTTGTTGTTGCTGGAATAGCTTGTTTGTACTCTCATGTGTGCAAAATACAGACTGGAACTGATTAGTCACACAACCTTGTTCACTTGTTGAAGTATTTTTTTTTAGTATAATATATAAGAGAAAGGTAAATTTTGAAATGACAGAAATGGTACTTGATCAACATTTTCATTGATCAGATCCAGTCTTGGTAGTTAGTAGATTTGTTTAGGAATCTTAACTGCTGACAAGTTGGGATTTCTAAAAAAAAAATCAACAGGTCTGTGTCAGTGACATGATAGCAAATATTTCTAACTCTAGATTAAACAATACGTGAAATTTTTCAAAGATTACTATTTTTGATGTATTTTATGAAATAAGAATGTTTTAATTCTGGTATGTTTTTTGGAATCTTTTTTTCGATCGTTTGCACGTGCAATACGTTTTCGGAAGTGTTCCATTGAAATCTGATGAGAAATGTTTAAAATAGACGTTGAAAGACCTTGTTTTTTTGCTTTTTGTAGGGGTGGTGTTGCGTTATGTCTAAGTCCACAAGGACGCCGTAACGGGGAGGCCTTAATCCGATTCATCAATCAAGAACATAGGGACATGGCTTTGAAAAGACACAAACATCACATTGGCAACAGGTACATCGAGGTGTACAAAGCCACAGGGGAGGATTTCGTAAATGTTGCTGGAGGTAAGTGCTGATTTAAAAAAAAAAAAAAAAAAATTCAACTTTTTTCTTGTATTGCTTAGAAATTAATAATAAAACATGGTGAATGTAGGCAAATGTAAGAAATCCAGAGAGTAAAGGAAGATGGGTAGCCCTAAATTAGAAGGAAAATAAGATAAATTTGGAATAGTCAGGGGCGTTGGATCTGGAAGAGTCAGGGGAGGGGGGGGGGAGGGGATAACCCTAAAATAATAAGTGAAGTTGTATAAATCTGAAATAATCAGGGAAGATGGGGAGCCCTGAAATAGTCAGCAAAGATAAATAGACCAAAAATAGTCAGGGAAGTTGGACAGCCTTGGATTTGTCAGGGGAGTTAGATAGTCATGGAAGAGTCAGGCAATTTGGACAGCACTGAAAAATCAGGTAAATTGGATATCTCTGGAATTGTCAGGAAAGTTAAATAGACCAGAAATAGTCAGGGAAATTGTATACATGGAATAACCAGGAAGGTTGGATAAACCTGAAATAGCCCTGGGAAAAGTCGGGTAAAAATAATTCATTTTAAATTGCATTGTACGATTTCCTCAGGGGAGATAAGCCGTATTTTTCGATTAATATTTCCTCAATTTAAAAAAAAAAACCTCAACATATATGCATTGTCATTAATATCGTTCGAGGCCATTTTCACCTCGAACACATTAATTAATGGCGCAACTAATATTCAAAAAAGTGCTCCTGGTTATTTTGTACGCACAGCATGTTGTTCCTGTTTGTATTTTTGGGTTTCCTTGAAAAAAACTTACGCTAATTCTGGGATTGCCAAAAGCTGAATTCTGACTAAACAAAACCCCGCTAACCGTTTTGCGGTTCTCGGCTGACACCATGACAAAGTGACTGACAATGTAGGCTAATTATTAATTAAATTTATTTTTATTAACATTTTCCCCCCATCCTTTCTTCATCTTCTAAAATATCTCGAAGTTGTGCAAAGCGTTGAGTAGCACCTTTTTTTTGTCGTACGAACAAATAGTAAACTGTAAAGGCCACTTATTAGTTGGGTAACCATTTCGTAGTTCAGTTTTTTAACTTTCCATATTAAAGAAAAAAACTGCTTGCGTAGTCGTTAAGTGCTAGAATTAGAACGCTAGACACGTCCTCTAGTTTCTCAAAAAAATAAAAAAATCAAATGTTAATCACATGTTTAACGTGTACATTAAGTTGACAGACTTTGGGGAAAAAATTCATTTACGAGTACAGTAGAACATAATTTACATTTGATTGGGCATTTTTTTCTTCTGAAAACTGGGCTATTTTTGTTAATTAACTTCTTAAAAAGTGGCTAATGATTAATCTTTTACGTGTTTTAATTGATTGAAGTTGATAGTTAAATTACGCATTTGTTGAACTTAATGTGCATAAGACAGGTTGTCCAAACGTTTATGCTGGAAAATTCGATATAAAAATATTTAAAAAAAATTGCATATATATATTTAAACTATGTAAAAAATCTTTATACATTTTGGAAAAATATAGGGTGGATTCCTCAGACCAGGAAAATTTGAAATTGTCAGGAAAAGTTCATGTAAAAATGATTTGTTAAACATATAAATATTACATTTGATTTCACATAGTTAATCCCAAAAGTCAAAATGGAAAATTCCCCTTCAATTTTCAGGAGAACTCTTATTTAATAAATATGGTTTTATGTATACAAAAAATTACATACTGTGCATGTGCTCTTGCATTTTTGTATTTTTTCCCTTATAAACAGTTTTTCTAATATCTGCTTTTTGACAAATATTCTGATGAAATTTATTGATTTTTAGGCAATAGCAACGAGGCCCAGAGTTTTCTGTCCAAGGGTGGCCAAGTCATTGTTCGAATGCGAGGTCTGCCATACGACTGCAATGCTAAACAAGTGGTGAGATGATCTTTATTGTACCTCTGTAATTAAATTTTTCAAAAAATGTGCTTTTTTTCAAAGTGCGGTAATAAGATTCGTGTAAAAAGTTTATCACGAATGAAGATTGCAGTTTAAAATAAGATAACTCGCGAGTTTTCTGTTTAAAATGATATCTGTCTTCGCACAATGTATTATAAAACTCGGGTGTTGTTTGCATTCGAAACTACTCACACGGGTTTTATCTTGTTTGCAGTTCTTTGAAAAATCAAATTTCATTTCTTTCCTTAGACTGAATTTTTTGAAACTGGCGAGAATTGCTGCCAAGTCATGGATGGCGAGGACGGGGTGCTTTTTGTGAGAAAACCAGACGGCCGAGCCACCGGAGACGCTTTTGTTTTATTCGAATCCGAGGATATGGCAGCCAAAGCCCTGCAAAAACACCGGGAGATCATCGGATCACGATATATTGAACTTTTCAGAAGCACCACGGCTGAAGTACAACAGGTAAAAACTTGTTTTCAAAAGCGTGCACTTGATTGGGATTGTGCACCTGTTGCTTGGGCAGAATCAGCATTATACCAATTCAATTCGATAAAAATCTAAGAAATATCTTATAATACTAAGAGTATACCTGTATGGTAGAATGCCGGTGGATATGGCAAATACATGGAGCTATATGGGCACTTAGTATGAGATATTCTATGTATGAACATATCATAAATTGAGATTGTGAAATATACATTTATGACCATACAGGATGGCCACAAAAAAAGTGGGAACCTTTTCTTCATAAATTCGTAACTTCATTGTTTTTTAATCTAAGTAAATCCAATTTTGCACAAATATAGGCAGGAAACGTACAAACAAAACAGCTATTTCAATGTGTACTCAATTAAGTGTTCTTCATTTGCTGCCACACTTGCAGCATTGGGCAATTGACGAGTCAATCTCAGATTTATCGAGCTCATCCCGAGCAGTTAGAATTCGGCGTCTTAACTCTTTGACATCACGAATCTTTGCTCGGTACACTTTTTCGCACCAATTCCCCCAGATGGAATAATCAACAGGGTTCAAATCAGGGTCTATTAGGTGGCCAAAGGGTACGTGGTATAAAATCTCGAGTCTCTCGATGAACAAGTTGAACAGTTTTTCGAGCGGTGTGTGCCGGTGCACCATCTTGTTGGAACGCAAATATATGGGGGAATTTGGTGCAAAAAGTGTACCAAACAAAGTTTCGGAATGTCAAAGAGTTAAGACACCGAATATTGGCTGCTCGGGATGAACTCGATCAAACGGTAATCGGACTTCAATTAACCAATGGCGCATGTGTTGCAGCGGATGGAGGACACTTTTGAGTACAAATTGAAATAGCTGTTTTGTTCATAAGTTTGTTGCCATATAGGCAACAAACGGTGAAAAAAAAAAGGTGGTGCAAAATTGGATTTACTTTGATTAAAAAACAAAAAGTTGCGAATTTATGAAAAAGTTCATTTTTTGTGGCTACCCTGACGTAGAGTTACGCATGCTACGGCCGTTTTTTTTATTTTTTCATAAGCTTTTCTACGCTTTTATTTGATGCAGTTAAAACATTGCATGCGTGCAAATTACGTATCGTAACCTTGATTGAAATAAAATATTCCAGTTTTTAGAGTTTTTAATATCGGGTTTGTATAAAAACGCGTTTGTTTTTCTCTTCTTTTGCAAGCAGCAGTCTAATGACTAGGTAAAGGCATTGAAATAATTATTATGTGAAATTATTATTGACGTTTATGTCTTGAAGGGTATTTTACTCGCAATTGTTTCCCATGCGCCAAGGTGCTAATTAATTTGCTTTGAATGCCAGGGTCTGATGTTCGCACGACGATGCTCGATTTTTTTCATTTTCAAATTTTAATTCAAATTTACCGATTTTTAGGTTTTAAATCGCAGTATGGATCCCCGGACATACGAGCAGCAACAACCGTTGATTGCACCAGTACCGCAAGTACCTTTCATCCCTCCTCAAATCATAACTTCGGGAACCAGAAAGGACTGCATTCGGCTACGAGGTCTTCCGTACGAAGCACAAGTTGAACACATTTTAGAGTTTTTGGGTGAACATGCCAAAAATATTATCTTCCAAGGAGTTCACATGGTGTACAATGCACAGGTATTTTTATATTTTTCAAATACTCGTGTCATTAAGGTTCTACATTTTACATAAATGGACTAATATGGCCCCTCCCAAATGGTGCTCCAAAGGGTTTTGCAAAAAAAAATTGCACATTTCATCCACTGTATTGGACATTGTATTTTACAGAAAAAGTTTTTGAAATTCACAAAAATTTTGAATCGTTTTCCTCATTTTGGGCAAAATTTACAATTACGAGTACTTTACACTTGTCAGATGGTGTTAATACGAGAAAATTGAAATTTGTTTTTCTTTTAAGTCTTGCCATTATGAAAAAATGTTAAAATTATGGGAAACTATTGATAACGTAGCAGTTATCGTAAAAACATTGACCCCGATTCCCTTACAAAGTGAAATTGTTTAAAAATATTATAAAAAATTATGATGTTTTTCATTCATTCACATTTGGTGATCTTTGGAAACTTTGAACACGCGTACAACATGGCCTAGAAACCGCAACACTTGTACAAATGATGTTGCCACCTGTTGGGTATGTTACCGTATGTAACATGCATATTTTTGTTTCGATTACAGGGTCAGCCCTCTGGCGAAGCATTTATTCAGATGGATTCTGAGCATTCTGCATTTTTATCCGCGCAACAGCGTCATCATCGCTACATGATATTCGGGAAAAAGCAGCGCTACATTGAAGTCTTCCAGTGTTCCGGAGAGGACATGAATCTAGTATTAACTGGGGGCATCCCACAAAGACCGTTGATGTCGCCGGGTAAATAACACTTTTGAAATAGAAAAATAGGCAATTGAATGAGCCGGGCAGCCAATTTTCAGTTATTTTGCTCGTAACGTCCCCTTAATCGTGTTTTGTTTTTGTTTTCTTGCAGGTGGTCCGATCTTATCGCCACCGTACGGAGCGTATCCTTACGCTCCGGCTCCTCCTCAGATCATTCCCACCGTGTCGCCATTGACCCCCCGACCCCCGGCGTATTATCCACCTATTTTCTACTGGCCTTATCCGAGCCCACCGGTGTCCCCCACCAGCTACTACGCTCACACCGGACCAACCCTGGTAATCTTGCGAGGGCTACCCTATCACGCTACTGTGCCCGACATTCTTGCCTTTTTCCAAGGCTTTCTGGAGGTTAGCATGGCGCATGCGCATTGGTTGCTTTCACTGAGGGTGGCCACTATTAACTCGAGGCATCTTTCATTGTTTTATGGATTAATCATGGCGGTGTCTGGGACCTTTTCAATCAAACTAACCTTCTTACGGCTGTTTTCTGGACTGGGCGGGTTGATAACAAATGGAGTACGGGTTTCGGGAGGCGGTGGTCTCTGTATATACTAAGGATTGGGTGTACCCAATCGAGACGGAACACTCAAGGCTGTATATGTCATCACATTTTTTTTTATGTTCAGAATCTTGGAGTGGACAATTTTAAGAAAAATTTCGTTTTTAAAACAGAAAAATCACTTTTGATGCACAAAAAATTGTCTTCTGTTAGTTTCTAAATTTGGGGACAAGATTAGGAAGTGTTAAAAAGAAGAATTTGCGCAATTTAAGAAAAAAAAAGTGCAATTTCCCGTTTTATTTTATGGAATGGGCTCAAAATTTTTGAATTAAAATTTATAGTGAAATACACTCATACCTAGATATGTTCCGGAAAAGTTGGCCGTAAAGCGAGAAAGCCGTATAACGAATCAATTCTTTCTGCATTGTAATTTTGATTTTTTTTCCTTCTTAAACGAAGCGAAATCCATAAGTTGTTTTATTGTTAGCCAAATCCGACCTTGTTTGTGCAAATTGGGGTAACTTATCACTTTTTTTGGACACTTTCTTCAATTACAGCATTTTTTTTGCCCGTATGACGGAAGGCCGTAACGGTGTGTTTAGTTATAAAAATTAAACAATTGGGCTTAGGTCATCTTCATTCTGACACAAACAATACGCTTGTATAGTTTTGTAAAATACCACTTTACAGAATGAAGCTGGCTAAGAAACTGACTTTCTCCTCTCTCTATGTATTGGTGGGACAGTGTCGGGAGTGCTGTCTTCATGGTCTTTTTATTTTCTTCGGAGTTGGGAATTTTTGACTTAATCTTTATATGTTCTTTATGGAAGCCATACATCGTATTTACTCGTGTATTGACCCTACCTTTTCTTTTTTTTTTTTTTGTCTGTCGATGGGCATTACATCTATTTTTACAAGTTGATATTAATTTTATTTTTTCCGGATCTTTTCAGCTGACGCCAGACTGCATCCAAATTCAGCGCAATGGGGACGGCAGACCTAGCGGAGAAGCCATCGTGTCATTCCCGACAAGAGCCGAAGCGGAACGAGCCATCCAGGAGAAAAATCGCCAAAACATCGGGAATAGGTACATTGAACTGTTCATGGCTTGAAAATTGCCAAAGTTAACATACGTGTTTTATTATTATTATTATTATTATTTTTATGTGAATATGCAATGCGCCGGACGCACCAAAAATGCGAACCGTGCGAAAAATCTAGGCGTAGCAGCTTTTTTTTTTGTTGCTGTCGCCTCAATTTTGTCCCTCTATGCGAGCGTACTGCAGTATTATTTTAACTGCAACCCCATTAGCATAAGTATACATTATATATAATCACCGCGCCGCAAGTACCACGGCGATATATCATAAAGAGCGACTGCGTGAAAGTGTTTCGAGTGTCACCGAGTGTGGACGAGGATGAGACGCGTGATGTTGGCCTTTTAACCCTTCCGTCCACCCCGCTAGAGCCATAGCTAGGCTGCTACCTGCCTACGTATGTATGTTTGTGCGTGTCTCGTGTGCTACCACTTGCCGCAAACTCGTAATTTAGCGTATTTGTAATTTTATTATAATTATTAATTGTACAAGTACGCGACGTTTTTTTGTGTGTGTGTGTGTGTGTGCGTGTGTGTTTATCGTATGTGAGATTTGTAAATCTCAAAAGTTTTTAATTAATTTGCATCATTTTGTATTTTTTGTGTGCCTTGATTTCATGCGGCACTAGCAGCTGATAATGGACTATCATGCGGGCAACAAACATCACGAGAGTCTTCCACTTCTAGCTATTCCTTTTTTTTTTCATTATCGCACATTTTTAATAACCGATTTTATACCTATATGTACTTTGTGCTGATCTTGAAAACAATCCGCCCGTCGACATTTAATCTTTTATCTGCTAATCGTCGATATCGGTTGGCTAGAGCCCGGTTAATCAACCGTTAGCGTTCTGGCTTTCGAGCTCGATCTTTTCGGGCGTTCGATGCGGTCTGATCAGTGGACAAAATTAAATTTGTCTCGAAAATGTTTTTTGCCAATCACAAAATTACAACGTCGACTACCATCCTGATATATATTTTGTTTTTGAGGACAAATTTGCAACGTTTGTCTCTTAGAAACGTGATAATCACGGATTCGGTAACGATTGATTTCGTACACGATGTTACGATGTGCAAATTTTCGAGTTTGATTTTGTTGCTTTTTCTTGCAAATTTGAACTTTTGAAAAGCTTTTGACAAAAATTGATTCTACAAATAATGAAAAATTGTCTTTAAAATATGCCTCTCGCAAATTTAGCATTGCTATATATATATAGATGGCGCTGTGTGCCGTCCAGCCACATATATGTATGTACATTTTGTGTTTGGGACACAAAGTTTGTCTTATGGACATGATACCCTTGGATTTTGTACGCGTGACATGTTGAACATTTAACAAATTTAAGACGCAAAACTGAAATTTTTATCTAAAATGTGCCTCTTACAAAAATTAACATCGCTATAGATGGCGCTGTGTGCCGTACAGCTACATGTATATACATTTTGTGTTTGGGACACATAGTTTGTGTTATGAAACGCATGGATTTTATAAATGTGACAATTTTTAAATTGGCAAGTCAAAATTTACTCAAAATACAGTGGATTAGATTTTGACAAATAATACGTACTAGCGTTTAGTTAATGTTTTACATCTGTGGCGCCATCTATGTGAGTGTGATGCATTAAAAGTGTGTGGGCATTTAAAATTTAAGATGAAATTTAAGATGAAATTGATGCAGTAAGCAGTTGAGAATGCAGTTTTGATTCTTGCTATTAATCAATCTAATGACCACAAATTCTAGTTATGCGTGGATTTGTAAGAAATATTTCTTTGAACAAAGGATTGTAAGAAACATAAATTGCTCGTGTATCATATTTGATTTTTCATAAATTTTACCAACGTGTCTTTAATTTATAGTCAGGGCAATGTTAGCCACTTTCGTATATGCTTATATTTAATATGAAATTTAAATAAGTATGTGCTTTATACATTCCAAAACCCACGAAAAAGTGCAGCTATAATTCCGTTTTGGAATTAACTATGACATTTGTACCTTCTATACTAAGATAAAGTTTTCCACATATCTTTTTTTTGTTTTAAATATTGTTTAGACGATGCAGCTATAACTATCTCTGACGATATGCCTGGTGGCCACAAAAAAAGGAAACCTTCATTCAATTCGTAACTTTATTGTTTTTTAATCAAAGTAAATCCAATTCTGCTCAAATATATAGGCAACAAACGTATACGAGCAAAACAGCTATTTCAATGTGTACTCAAAGTGTCCATCAACTGCAACAATTGCGCCAAATTGAAATAGGTGTTTTGTTTCGTACGTTCGTTGCCTATATTTGTGCAAAATTGGATTAAAAAACACTAAAAAAGTTGCGGATTTATAAAAAAAAAAATACTTTTTTTGGGGGGCCACCCTGTATAATAATTTCCTGATTTACATTTTATCAGTTTGTTCGTAATGTTTTTTGATCTCGCCACTAGTTTGGTGTTTCTCCTTTTTTAAGTTATGTATATATTGTCATTATAACTCCATTATTAATCAATTAGCCGACTAATTTTTATGAAAAGTAAAAGTTAAAAAAAAAAATGTTAATTTGTATTAAATTTAAAAAAGTAGATATTACCATATGTCTCATTATTAATCATGTAATCTTGTGAGACATGTAATGAACTTTGTGTGAAAACTTTGTGAAAACTAGTGTAATAACCAGTTTTCCCAATTCTTGACATTCCATTGTGTGCCTTTGATGGAAGAAATAACGTATTATGAATGCTGGGAAGTGAAAATAATTCCCAAATTTACATATTTTCGTAGCTCGTCAAATGTGTTTGCTCAAAAACAAGTACGCACAATATACTCGGTGAATTTGTTGAAGTGTTTACAACAAATTGTTTCATACCACTTGTAATGCTGAAAATGTTTCGTGAATGTTTTATACAATATACTGGAAACTTAAAACATCTAAACATATTAGGCCTTACATTGTTTATGAAATAATTGTGTACACTGTGAGTCCTAAAAAAGTAGAACCCAATAGCAAAAATCACAACTTGGTGAAAAATGCTTCGATTTAAATGAAATTTGGCACTTAGATAGAAACATAGTGTAGGAACAAAAATAAATTATAAAATGTGGTGAAAATGTTCTCCGGTGGCCTTTGCACAAGCCCGGAGTCTGACGCGCCATTCTTTGATTGACGTATCAATTATACGCCGGTCGTGTTCAATCCAAGTTTTCTTATTTCGTAGTTTCGATCTTCGATATTATTAATCTTCGAATTGTAAAATTTTTCCCGGAGAACTTACTCAAATTTTTTACTCCACCGGATTCGAGTCCGGACTGGTCGGTGGCCAGTGGTTGGGTCCGATGAACTTTGGTATTTCTCGAGCATGGTGAGCGAGCTTGGTGAAAAATGCAAAAATCCGAGATTTATCGCATGCCCGAAACATGTTTTTTGTTCCTACACTATTGTTCTACGAAAGTACCGAATTTAGTTTAAATCGAAGCATTTTTCACCAAGTTGGGCTTTTTTTATTGGGTTCTACGTTTTTATGACTCGCAGTGTAGATCACATCTTCATTAAAACCTTGTATAAGTATACATATTTAAATCGACATGTGTTATTTTCGAATTTTTTTTTAGTTAAAATGCCCAATTGTGATTACTACCAAACGCGTTGTATATTTCTAAAAAAAACCACTCGTTTAGTTTAGTAGTTGTAATACTATATTCGTCTTTTTTAATTATTATTATTTCTAATCGTTATGCCAAACGTCTCACGTTGCCTTTTGGCCTTATTTTAGCCTCAAATAACAAGGGCTTTCATATATTATGTAATGCCAAGACCCGGAAGGAATACATTATCCCTTATAGAAAAAACATGGTAATATTTGTTTCAAAACTGTTACTATTTTATGATCAGTCGTGTGTGATCAGTTTGTTTTCCAAAATTCCAGTATTTAGTAATAATTACCAGTCTTCCAAAATTCCAGTGTTTAGTAATATTTACCAGTCTTCCGAAATTTCAAGCGATTACTAGTGATTACCAGTCTTCCAAAATTTCTAGTAATTACCAGTTTAGACCAAAAAAATGTACCAGAGGTATTATCAGTTAACTATCAGTTTAATTACTAGTTTATTACCATTTTTGTTCCCATAAGGATAATAGAAATTTAGAAAGTTAAAATCAGTTTGAAGTATTTTTAATGGTTTTGGTGGAGGTGGAGGGGTGGCCACACGTTCCTCAAACGTATTAAATTCAGAAGTGATAAAAGAGCTTTTGTATGATGTGATAAGGCTTACACTTCGATCCTAGAAGGGAAAATCCTTTTTTGTATAAGATGGGTTTGGGAGGAACGTTAATCCGTTTGGGTTAATGATTAAATAATGGGTAAAATAAATTTGAAAATACTCAAAGCATGGATTACATAATAGGTGAAAACTCTGTTATAATTATGCCTACCTTGAATTATGTTTTTTCAATTACCATTAATTAATTTTAGGAATGAAACTCGCAATTCCATCATCAAAATAGCTGTGTCTTATAAAATATAATCGTATTTTTTTGTTTGTTTTAATTTGTGTGCTTGTATTTAGTATGTTTGTGTTTTCGTTATTTTGTTTGTATTTTTATTATTGAATTTTTTTTCAAGCGATTCCTGCATTGTGTTAATTAGCTACCACATTCTTTCACTTTATATCTTTTGTCTTATTTAGCAGCTTTATTTTATTATTTACTAAATATCTAATCGATACACGTGATAATAACATTTTTTAATTTCCACCTTATGTTGAAATACATCCATGATCCATCAGTTTATCCACACACTTGCATGCACTTATTTGTGAATTGAAAAGTGTTTTGAAATTGTCAAAATTTGAAATTCAATTTATATTTTTAACTGTCTTTTTTAATTACATAATTCGTCCAGTATTAGAATCTGGATTGCTGCGTTCTTTCTATCAACTATTATGTTAATTTTACCTGCTTGTTCTGCTTTTAAATATGTTTCGATTATATTTTCAACTAATGGCAGTGATTTTCAACAAAATAGCTTAATAACTAATTATTAACATGGTTAACTAATCAAAATTGGTTAGCGTATCTTAATTCTTGATGTTGCGAAACCACGACTATTTTACCTTTACAGAAAAAAAAACTAATTATAAACTAGTATAAAACTGTTAGTAAACTAGTTAAAATAGTAAATACCAGTAATATACTATAATAAACTAAAAAAAAATATAGTAAAAAACTGATAATAAACTGGTTAATATTTGTTTTATAACCCTATCAGTATTACTAGTTTTTGATTAGTTTGTTAATCAATAAATTATCAGAAAATTACAACTTATTATTGTAATTATTAAACTATAGTTAATGTTAAACTATTATTATTTTTAGGCAGCTTAACTGGCAATTATGTTTTCTTAAAAATTACCAGTTTGGGACCAAAAAATTGCCAAAAAAAAGGGTTTTAGCAGTTTATAACTATAGTTAATTACTAGTTAATCACCGCTATTTTCAGTAAGGAAGTCTTCATTACCTAACCAATTTATTTAGTTAAAATGATTGTTAATCATTGCCCTTAAATGAAATTAAATCAACTTGTCCGTAGTTACGATAACATTAAAATATTTGTTATAACCTCACGTTAATCAAAAGAATTTCTATTTGCATGTTTCCTGAATAGCACGATAAGTTTTCACTATTTCTCTATTCTTATACGTATATATCTTTATATTAATTTTTGAGCTTAACAAACGCCTATAATCCTCACTTTTATTTTAATCCCTGATTAGCGTATTTTATATTTCTTGTTGGCATCACAGTGCCTTTAAAAATAAAAAAATGGAGTTATTTTTTAAAATGCGAATCAAATTTAGATTTCTGAAATCTTAGCAGGATAGCGAGAATGAACTTACTGCATATTATTATCAACATTTTCACTTTATAATTATTGAATATATGATGCAAAATTGCATAATGCACTTACTAACGTATGCATGTAATTGAAATTTCATTTCCATTTCAGTTTTTCTTTTTCCAGACATCTTAACGTGTGTCTTAATGCGTATTTTATCATATGCAATTTTTCCTTTTAGTCCTTTATTATTTTTTGTCAAAAGGATTCGTGGGAGTGCAATAATGTATGACTTTATCCACGAGTCTTACTTTTTTCTAGTTGACTCGAACAATCGTGTATTTCTTAGCAAGTCAGATCATATGACAATTCAATGTTTATTAAAAACGTTTTCATTTATAAGTCATGCATGTTTTTACTTTTTCACGATAACACACAAATTCAGTCAAATTTATGGCCAATTTTTAGGTTATTACCTAAAAAATGTACTCAAACAGATCCCTGAAATGGGCATCTTAAAGAAAAATTGGGCTTTTATTGCAGAAAAATCACATCTTTATTGCAGAAACACTGCACTTTTATTGCAGAAAACCCACAACTTTACTCTAGAAAACTGCATTTTTACTGCAGAAAAATCACACCTTTTATATAAAAGCACTACACTTTTACTGCAAGAAAAATGACACCTTTATTGCAGAAAAACTACACTTCTTTTATTGCAGAAAACCCACAACTTTACTCTAGAAAACTGCATTTTTAATGCAGAAAAATCACACTTTTTATACAAAAGCGCTACACTTTTACTGCAAGAAAAATGACACCTTTATTGTAGAAAAACTACACTTTTATTGCAGAAAAACTACACTTTTATTGCAGAAATATCACAACTTTATTGCAGAAAAATCACAACTTTATTGCAGAAAAACTTCCCCCCATTTATGCAAATAGTCCTGTATTGACGGCCTTGCCACTGACTACAGCCCTATCCCGTATAGAAACGCTAAATAATTTAAGTATCGTAATTAGAATAAATATAATCAAATTCCTAGCTCAAAATTAATATAAAAATGACAAATTTATGTAATTTTCAATGTTTGTATTCAGGTAATAGGAGTTCCAATATGGCTGTAGGCCGGCCATATTGGGACTCCTATTAACCTGAATGCCATCCCCCTTCAGTCAAAGTGGCCATTTCCTAACAAATTCCGGTTTCTTTCATTTCCCTTCTGCTTCCGAATCAAGTTCCGACATTAGTTGGAAATTTACCGTTTATAAACGGTCATGGTTTCGTGTTGAAGATGTGAAAGCAGTGACATTATTTGAACATTTGAAATGGTGGAAGATATTACAGATTATTTACTACGTGTTTCTTATTCTAATATCGTTGCCAAATGGCGTTTCTGACGAGGGAGTGTCAAAGTAGAGAGAGCTCTTTAAACCTCACCGAGTATTTCGCATGCTTTCCACTAACCTCTTTTGTTTCATTATGTCCAGTTGAACTGTGATTTTGAAGATGTTGAACCCGACGTGCGATATGTCAGGGTCTGGAGACAGTCTGTGAGCGCGCTAAACGGACGTTTTCGAGTTAAAACCACATATAAAATAGCACAAAAATGGCTGTATCCTGTTTATTAAATGGGGGACCTGTTGCTCAACAACTTCAAGGAGGTCTCTCAGAAATGGGACAAACTTTAAGGACCCTGGAAATTGGGACGGCTATGATCAAGTTCTTCCCAAAAAGGAGGCCGGAAAGAAGGACCTTTTGTATCAAATTGGAGACCAGGCAAATCATTTGGCAACGAGTCATGACTGGGAAGAATTGCTATGAAGGGGCAGGTAAGCATGTCCTCAGTTTGTCCACCGTGTTTTCATGTTATAATATATTGGACTTCAGTTTATTAATGATTTCCCCCCTTGGAATAGCAGGTACAGCTTACATTGCTCGATCATTTTGAGTGGATGAGGTGTGGTAGTTAGTCGTAGGTTGTGATCTCTAACGAAGCTGTAATTCAAAGATGTAAACAACTGGTTTCTTCTTTCGTAGTTTCAGTTAGTCATCACAAAATGTGCTCCGATAATGGTTTAATTGACTTTATTGTAAAGTTTTTTGCCATACTTGTATCTTCATTTGGATTAAAATACAACATGAAGAGTATCCCCCGTTCCACAGTTGCTCAAATCGCATGAGCATGATACTGAGCTGCGTCTCAAATCTCAGATGCATACCACAGCTACAAAAGTGACATTTTGTAAAAGGACTATGGCAAATATTAGCAGTTTTCGAGCAAATGACTGATTGGGTAATATACTAAAATAATACTGATATAACTTATGTAAAGTTACGAATATCATGAACATCAACTCGTAATTTTAATTTAATTGTATAAGTAGTGACTGTAAAATAACGAAATTTGCATATGGTCCGTTGGTTGACTGGACTATTGCACACGTACATCACCTTCCGTCACCTAGAAATCATACAAAGCCTCGTGAAGACTCAAAAGGGCAGCTATTGAACACTACCCTACTATATGGTATCATTTTAAGTTATATGATATATAACTGTTCTGTGGTTATATAGCATATATGCTATCCTATTTCATATTAAAGTTCCTGAATCCCTTTAGGAACCTGGCAGTCTTAAGGAGGACATCTTGTAATCGTTAACAATTAACATTAACTTCACGGATTTTATTTTTGGACCTCAAAAACTGACTTCTTACATGGGAAAACTACATGTGGGTTCTACCGTAGTCAGCAAATGTACCTGCTTTTAGGATTTTGGAGTTTTACTTTGGTACTCTGTGTTACGAAACGCTTTTATGGTAGAAATTTTACATTTGTCATCACCATTTACTATTTCTAGAATAATTGCAGCAATGTAAATTTTAATTGCTGCTCGTAATACGTACTTAAAACAGGACTACAATTAAGATTGTAATAATTAGCCTTATTCAGAGGCATATGGGCCTTAATAGCACGCGTTGAAATTACATACTAATGACCACGCCCTTTTACGGTAAGTGGGCGCGACCATTTTGGAAATCCCATGTTAAAAACTTGTACGCCACCAGGGAGTGCTGAACCGGAATAAGGCTAATTATAAGGGTTTGTGCAAGTATGGATATGTTGCTGAATCTTAGCTGAATATCTAAAATAATTGTATTAAATGTACATATCTCAACTGGCTCTTTAAACTGGTATTAAAGCTTTGAGATTGGGGCTGTGATGTAAACTTATGATGGTATTTTTCAGTTTAAAAGGTCAGGAATTAAAGGGGGAGGAGACGTGCTCAAAATGTTCTCCTCTGTGTCCTTTACACAAGCATGGAGTCTAACGCGCCATTCTTTGATTGACGAATCGATAATACGCCGGTCGAGTTCAATCTAACTTTTCTTAATTCGTAGTTTCGAGTCTTCGATATTATTAATCTTCGATTTGTAAATCTTTTCCCCGGAGAACTCCCCAAATTTTGTAGTCCATCTGATTCGAGTGCAGACTGTTTGGTGGCCAGTGGTTGGGTTTTCTATGATCCTTGGCGTTTCTGATTGCAGCAGTTCAACTTTCTCGAGCACTGTTAGCGGGGCGCACCGTCTTGTTGAAAAATGAAAAAATCCAATATTTATCGCATGTTCGGAATAAATTTTTTCTTCCTACACTATTGTTCTATGTAAGGGCCAAATCTCATTTAAATCGAAGCATTTTTCACGAAATTGTCCTCTTTTTGATTGGGTTATACTTTTTTATGACTCACATTGTACATACTGTAGATAAAACAACACTGTTGTAATTAAAGAGAGCCTTCTAATGTAATTGCAACATTGACATTGGCTAATCCAAGATAAGTGTTTTGAGATTAGTTAAGTGATGATGATGCGAGAGGAGTCTTGTGTGATGCTAGGGAAAACCTAATACAAATGATAAAATAATATATCAGCTACATATTGGTTGTATAATCCTACATGGCACACAATTTTCTTGTTTTAGACGTACTTGACCATATGGTGTAAAAAAACTTTAATTTTCCTATATGGAGTACATTTTTTGATGCCATTTATTTTGACATATATCGTCAATATAAATGACAAGAACTTTTATTAAAAGCTTATTAAGTCATTGGAGGAGGAACAATTTTTTAATAAATTTATCATTTGGATTATAATGATAAGCAAGTGCTCAAAAAATTTATTGAAAATAAATTGTACAAAATTTTTATGTTTTTCCTGATTTTTATTATGTTTTACCAGTTCTACCCAGGGTGGGTGGAAGGGAATTGAATTGTTCGACTCTTTGGACACATTTTGGTTTGGGTTCTTGAAATCCTTGAAATACGCTTGACAAAAATGTATAGTTTTTAAAATTACACTTTTTAAGATGCGTTTATTTTGTATTACGCACACCTCTGATAATAATGAAAATTCTGATACTTGGGAAATGTACTTGCATTTTAATCACCTTAAAATTTCAGGAATTATGTTTAAAATTTGTGTTTAACATCAGTTTATGCTTGAATTTCCTGTCCGTGTCGAGAAAATTTCTGCTAATAATAAAAATCCTTTATACAAATTTAAAATAAGTATTTTTTTCTAATTTTCCTAAATATTTTTTGATTCTTTGGAGAAATATTTGGTTAAATGTGCGTGGGTTGGGTCCTTGAAATCCTTGAATTTTTTCCAGCAAATTTATTGAACAATCTATTTAAAACATTTATTTCCCAGTTTCCATTTAAGCGTCTGTAGCAAAGTTTTCCTTAAGGTTGGCAAATAGTTTTACTTATCTTTGTAGCTGTACCTTGACGCTACATATTTTTTGATAATTTTGTCTTACAAATATTGTCAATTTAAGCATTTTTATCACCGTTTAAGTGATATGGACCAACAAGAACCTCGTTCTGCATAATAAAACAATTTAAAAGTAGTCTGGTAAGGCAGCTTTTAAATCTTTTGAATTATAAACAAATATGCTTTATTTTAAGGCTATATACCAGATTTATAAATTATCTAAATTGCCAACCCCCTGGATTGATGGAAAATAATATATTCCAACCTATTACTGAAATTCATCAAAAAGTTTTATATAAAGACATGACAGATTTGTGGCATACTAAAATCTTTGTACATAATTCTCGCTGTCAAGACCTGTGACCTGGGTTTTTCATAACTTCCATCATTGCTTGTTTTCAGTTTTAGGGTTTAGCATGCAAGAAGTCACTTTGCCATTAAATTAAAAGGTTTTATTTATGTTTTCCGCAGTGGATCTCAGGGAAGTGAAGGAAGTTCGTCCTGGGAAGTCATCGAAGGATTTTGAAAGATGGCCAGACGATACCAAAAAAGTTGACGGCAACACATGTTTCACCGTATTTTATGGCACTGAATTTCGGCTGAAAACGCTTTCGTGTTCAGGTATACTTTAGAGAACATTATTTTAAGAATTCTATTATATAATAAATCAGGAAAGCTTTGTCAAAGGGCAAATAAAAACTGCATGAAAGACTAATAAATCCCAAAATGCATGTCTAAAATTTTAAAAGTATGCATTTAGTTATTTGTAGTATGTACTTCAAGGTGCCTTCAGATTTAAATTTGTCCCACAGTGCCAGTCAGGGTTTGTTGCTGTGGCAGAGGGGGTGGAAGTCCCCTCTCGTAGGCTAAATTCCTGGTAGGTGATGAAGGCACATCCCCTGACGTTGGTGTTTAGCATAAGTTGCATAAATAAGCTATCGTTAAAAATCAACAAACAAACAAACGAACATCCTATTATCTTTAAATAACACTATTGTCTTAATGTAATGGTGTTATCTATGTTATTTAAAACAGCTGCTGCACCTAAAGAATGTGAGATGTGGATTAAAGGTATTAATTATTTAGTCCAAGATACAATATCTGCTCCTTATCCTCTTCAAGTGGAACGATGGCTACGGAAAGAATTTTATGGAATGGAAAATTCGAGAAATACGTAAGTTGCGTGGATTCTTTCTTATACGACAAAGTTTTACGTTAATAAAACACTAACACTTTCTTCAATTCTCGCTCCAGAGTAACCATTAAAGATTTAAAAGCATTTCTTCCGAGGGTAAACTGCAAAATACCTACTAGTAGATTGAAAGAAATTTTCCAGGTAAGCTTGGATGTCTTGAATCAATGAAATCTAACCGATGAAGTTTTTAAAAAATTGTAATTATTGTGCGATAATTAGTACGATGATCAAAATGGCACCTGAACATGCTAATATTATTGCAAAACTTGTTGTAAACATGTTAACAATTTCAGAATAGTTTTTTTTTTGGACACACTTATGAAAATAGCTTTTTGTTTTGCCTAATTAAATAAAAGGAATTTTTCAATCACTAGGAAGTGGATACGAAGCGCAAAGGAGAAATTGGATTCGAAGCTTTTGCTATGCTATATCATACTTTAATTTATGATGAATCTGTGAGTAAATAATTGCTTTTCGGTACAATTTGATATACATTTTTTTTGCTGACTTAAGAAATCATCGTTCATTATAACATGCATAAAACATACTTTTTTTTCAGCTTTACAAAGAATACTTCGAATCCTTTTTTTCCGGAGAAGGTAAAATGATATCGATTCAAGAATTCCAGCATTTTTTAGCAACTGTTCAGGAGGTAAATAATGCCGATTAGTCTCTTTTTATGTTGTTTTTAATATGCCTTATTGAATAAAATGATGACGAAACATAGGATCCATTAGCAAATGATGAGCGAGCGGTTAGCAAATTCATGAGAGACTACTTACAAGATCCTAGCCGTGATATCCAAGAGCCATACTTTTCTATCTCGGAGGTAAAAATACATATCCTCGGATGATAATCTAGGCATCTTTAACCTGTTTTTAATGCTGATTTTATTGCAGTTTATGGATTTCATATTTTCAAAAGAAAACCAAGTGTGGGATAAAAGGAATGATCAAATTAATCAGGATATGAGTAAACCACTGTCGCATTATTGGATAGCATCATCACATAACACGTAGGTTATTTAATAGCTTTTCTAAACCTTATTTTCACTTTATGGGCAATCGATCCTAGAAAAGTTGTTCGTAAACAATTTTTCAAAATATTTTCAAGTGCATTTAGGGGATAAATATATGCAGGCAGTCGTCGACTTAGTCCTTTGTAACTTACTTCCGTTCTATTTTAAAGCTATTTAACAGGGGACCAATTTCAGAGTGAATCTTCGGTGGAAGCATATGCCAGATGTTTACAAATGGGCTGTAGATGTATCGAGCTTGACTGTTGGGATGGCCAGGATGCATTGCCTTACGTATATCACGGACATACATTAACTACAAAAATCAAGTTTCTAGATGTTATTAAAACTATCAAAGAACACGCATTTGTCAATTCAGAGTGAGTCAATTTTTTTCGACTTTTTAAAATGGGGAAAACGTAAAGGCGTTTTCAAGGAATTTCTTAAGCAGGCTCTACCGTATATCTTTAATCATTCGTTGCTTATGTGAAACTTTTCCTCTAGATTTCCAGTGATTCTCTCTATAGAGGATCATTGCACCCTTCCGCAGCAAAGAAAAATGGCTCAAGCCTTCCAAGATGTTTTTGAAGATATGCTTCTTATTCAACCGATGGACAGGGACGAAATTCAGCTGCCGTCACCTAATCAACTTAGACGAAAGATTATTATCAAGCATAAAAAACTTCCTGAAGGAATGGATGAACGCTTCGTTCTCTTCCGGAATGAGGATTGTAGGTTTATGTTAGCAATGATCTTGCGGTTGACTAATTTTATTTAAGTCCAGTCTTAAAATATTGTTCTCGGATATGGTGCAGACAAAAAAAATGGCGATTATCCGGTATGCCATTTGTATAAATTTTGTGTTCAACTTGGTGAAATTCGTCAACAACGCAAGGCTGTGCTTAATTTTTATCTCTCCGAGATATATATATCCGTTGTGCTGAACATTTTCTTCTGCTTTTTTAATTAGCGCAAGAGGGCGATCTCAGTGATTCTGTTAAGAATGGAATACTTTTTCTTGAAGATCAGTTTGACAAGGTAAATTACCGTTATTTTACTTTTTATGAAAGTAATAATTAGTTGATAATTTATTATTCACAAACTGTTTTTTATTGAAATTAAACTAAATATATCTTTGTGTATTTTTCAGGAATTTAAACCTCACTTCTTTGTTCTCACCCAAAACAAAATTTATTATACCGAAGAACAGAGTGAAGCAGTTTTAAATCAAGACGAAGAAGATGAAATAGAAGAACTTCCCGAGTGCTTAGAGGTATGTTTTGCAATTTTAAGCCAAACTGGCAAAAGCTCAAAAGGGCAAAAACCTAAACCTCGCTTCTCTAACTTAACTTAAACTTGACAAACGTGACCTAAAATAACATTTTACAATGGTGAAATTACGCCGTGAGGTTATATCCGGATACCGTAGTAGACAATCAAGTACTGCGAGTGTTACGATTATTATTTTAGATTGAAAAATGTTATTGTCTGTTGCTTAGGGTGGAGTTTCCAACGACGAATTGCATTACAGCGAAGAATGGTTTCACGGAAAGCTGCCCGGAGGAAGGGCCAAGGCTGCTGACCTCCTTAAGGAGTATTCAGGTCTCGGCGATGGAACTTTTCTAGTCAGAGAGAGTGAAACGTTCGTCGGAGACTTTTCCTTGTCATTTTGGTATTTTTTTTTCTTCTGTTTTTCTGTGTGAAATTAAGCTAATTAAGATAATTTCTAAAAATCCGCTATATTTGTTTATAGGCGACAAGGAAAGGTGAACCATTGTCGTATTCGTTCAAAACAAGAACGTGGCCAGACAAAATTTTACCTCATCGATGCAGTCTCTTTTGACAGCTTATACAGCCTTATCAGTCATTATCGTATTTGCCCGCTGAGGAGCCAAGAATTTTTAATGAAACTTAAAAATCCAGTCCAACAGCCGAACAAACATGAGGGCAAAGAGTAAATTGTGTTTATTTTCCTCGTATATTTTTTCATTCCCGAAACGTTGAAACGCACTTAAAATAACTCAATCGATGCGTTTCAGGTGGTATCACGCTAATATGAGTCGTAATGAGGCCGAAGAGATGTTGAAGCGTATCCCGTATGATGGTGCCTACCTCGTAAGACGCAGCGAAACTGACGATGGATCATTTGCAATCTCCTTTAGGTAAAGCTAGTGTTTTGTGATAAGTATATTGCAAACATACAGCAGAGCCCACTTAAAGTCAAAGGACTAGTGATGAAAATGGATTGCCTGGACAAAAGCACGACGTAAAATTTTAAAATCGTAGAAGGTTAGTTTAGTTTAGGTGTAGTTAGATTAGGTTAGGTTGAGTAGGTGGGAGATTTTGTCTCGTGGCAATTGTACTAATTTTACTAAACTCTTCCGTTTAATAAGTTTTCCCCGCTTAAGAAGTTCGAAAACGCCAATCACTTGAAAAACTTCTTAACATGATTCTACTGTATCTGTAAATGAGGCTTGCAAGTGTACGAGTTTCTAATCTTGCCAACGTGCATCTATTTTGTTTCAGAGCAGAGAAGAAAATCAAACATTGCCGAATTAAGCAAGAGGGCCGTTTGTTTATAATTGGCACGGCTCCATTCGAAAGCCTCGTAGAACTAATCAATTACTACGAAAAAACGCCGCTATACAGGAAAATGAAACTTAAGTATCCGGTAAACGACGATGTCGTAAGAAGGCTCGGAACTGTGCGTATTAGTTGTGTCATCTTAATTACACCCAGTTACAAACAGCATTTAGCGGTTTTACTAATTTATGTATTTTTTACTGGATTCCAGGATCCAGAGGATGGAGCGATTTATGGGGCACCTGGCCTTTACATGGATCCGAATACATTCGCATCGAAAGTAAGACTTCTTTGTGTACTACAATTTGTGTGTTTTGTTTTCACAACACAACATTTACCGTGTTTTTCATTTATTTAAAGCAGATCACAGTAAAAGCGCTGTATGATTATCGACAGCAAAGGGACGATGAATTATCATTCTGCAAGCATGCCATTATTACGAACGTCAACAAACAAGACGGCGGCTGGTGGCGTGGCGATTATGGAGGCAAAAAGCAACACTGGTTCCCGTCCAATTACGTTGAGGAAGTAGAGGAAGATGGAAATCCAGAAGATAGCGTAAGCTTACTTTTATTGTCAAAATTACCGTTGAATGCCAGACCAGATTGTCCACTTAATATCTAGAATTGTACAAAAGATTGGTTTCTGCCTATAAATGTCGATCGTGGTCGTTTAAAAATTAACAGTTTGTGATCGGTAGATTTTCACAAAAGTACTGCTTTTTAGCAACCTAAATTGCAATCTTGGTTGCTTAAAAATTAACAGTTTGTGATCGGTAGGTTTTGTAAAGTTACATCTGTGCATTTACAAAGTGTTTAATCTCATTTATGTATTATTTCGTTATTTCATGTAACAACTTGATTTTAATTTGTTTTTTTTATAAATTTATACCATTTTTAGTCTGGGGAACCAATGCCTTTAGGTAGCATGCAAAAGGGCACCATTGATATTCTCGGTTGTAGTGTCGGTGAGTAAATTCCTGTTTTTAATTCCCACATGTACAATTTTTGTTCTATATTAAACGATGTATGGTATTGTTTTAGATGTGCTACAGGGTGGACGTCCAGGAAGCGGTCAAGAATATGTATTCCGTATAATTTCCATGAGCCATTCCCAAGACACGTCACTTCCTGTTGAAATTAGTGCTCAGACACGCGAGGAGATGATGGACTGGGTTAATAAAATTAGAGAAACTGCTCAACAAGCGAACGATTTGGTAAAATTTGAAAATGTTACTATCGTGCAAATGCAATTGTTCTTTGATCTGAAACCGATGAAAGATTTAAGGTTTTCTTATAATTATTATTTAGATCAAACAAGGAAAAGAAATCGAAAGAACCTTAAGGATTGCCAAAGAACTTTCCAATTTAATAGTTTATTGTAGATCAGTGCCATTCTGCATGGAAAGTATGTACACATTTTTATTTATTTTGATATTTTGATATCGGTTAATTGGGGTTCTGTTGTATTTTATTTTAATTTTATATTATAATTACGCTTATTTACCTGTTCTAGGGGTGCAAAGGAGGGAGGGCAGTTTCCATGAAATGTCTTCTTTCCCTGAAACCAAGGTGGAAAAATGGATTAGTCGCCAGTTCTGCAAAGCTTTTCTCAAATACCACGATTATCAGTTTAGCAGAGTGTATCCCAAAGGCCAGCGTATAGATTCGTCAAATTTTGATCCTATCCGCATCTGGAATTGTGGTTGTCAGATGGTGGCGCTTAATTATCAAACTCCAGGTGTGTTTTTGGATTAACGTAATATGTGGATACTCTAGCCTGCTTTGGGCCAGTCAAAGTAAACCCAAAGTATCCACAGTTTACGGTATGCGAGGTTAGCAAGCTTCGAGACTATTAACCAGTTTTTTCAAACTATCTAGATAAGCCTATGCAGCTGAATCAAGGAAAATTTATGCTCAATGGAAAATGTGGTTACGTTCTGCGACCTTCGTTCATGTTTTCCGAAGAGTTCGATCCGTATGATCCAAACACGTTTGGGGAAATCGAACCTGTAACCCTTTCAATTAAGGTAGATTTTGTGAGTAACGTTAAACACGATAAATCGGTAGCTTAACATAAATGTCTTATCCAGATTCTTGGAGCGAGGCATTTAACGAAGTCTGGTCGGGGAATAGTTAGTCCTTTTGTCGAAGTTGAAATCGTGGGATCGGAATATGATGGCAACAACAAGTACAAAACAGAAACTAAAGGTTAGTGAAATTATAACGTTCCTAAAATTCAATAATAGCATTCAATTTAGCTTTCAATAAATACCTTGTTTTTTTTTCTAGTGGACAACGGTTTTAATCCTATATGGAATGAATCTTGTGAATTCGACATCATGAATCCCGAATTTGCAATGCTCAGATTTGTAGTCCAGGATGAAGACATGTTCGGAGATCCCAACTTTCTTGGTCAAGCTTCCTTAATTTTTAAGGGTATTCGAACAGGTTAGCAAAATTGATTATTTTTGTAATCTTGGGTTTTTTCGTTATGACTTTACTGCAGAAAATCTTTCTAACTTTAGGATATCGCAGCGTGCCTTTGAAGAACGGCTACAGTGAAGATATTGAGCTTGCAACTTTGTTAGTGCATTTAAACATACGAAATGCAAGGGTAGGTGATTTCAATTAATTAAAAACATTATTTCCGTAGGCATACGAAAATATTTTAAAAAGTAGAGGTAGTACTTAAAAAATCCATCTATAATTAAAGAATGGGGAGTGGATTTTGTATTTTTTTTCATTAGGAAGAAGATGAGGACGTGTATTCATCCATTCAACAACTCCGGGAAATGTCTCGAGACTTGAGCCATAAAATTGAGGAATGTGAGCGGAATGGCAATATGGACGGAGTCGAGTCCCTCCGCACTCAGTTGTGCGAAACAGAAGAAAAGCTACTTACCAAAAATGAAGAAAGGAGGTATTGATAATCTCACATTAAATAAATCATAATTTATGACAAGGGCGGTTAAAGCTTTAAGATTTTTCTGTGATCAATCGGTTTACGTACCGTGATATATCTTCATAAAAATGTACGCGTTGTTTACGGAGAAATA
The DNA here is from genome assembly GCA_034698625.1 of Julus scanicus. NCBI lineage: Eukaryota > Metazoa > Arthropoda > Diplopoda > Julida > Julidae > Julus > Julus scanicus. Next base: position 9,084 of record JAQGBW010000512.1, on the reverse strand, counting down.
TACCGACGCCCAACAATTTGAAAAAAATACAACTTTAAATACCATAAAATGGGGATACTTTAGCCAGCTTTGGGACTTTGAGACCTTTGGACGGTGGGATTAACTTTGGACCAGTTATCGTTTTGTCCGTTTGGAATGTTTTTAGCGAGTTTCAGTGGGAATTTTTCAGCCATTTGTAGATTCACACACTCAGTCATATTCTCGGGGAATAGAGAAATGTTTTGCACTCGCCGAATACCGCATGTGTGGCGCCGCTTTAATACGAAAATTTGATTCAGCGGGTGGACTGCGGGTCATATATTTAATTATAAATATTTTAGCAGTCTAACATTATTAATCTACTTATAATTTGTTTTTCAGACGGCGAGTTCAGGCCCGTAGTAGCATTCCTCAGAAACCATCAACTCCTAGTTCAAAGTGGTCTGTGTCTAGCCATCATCGTAACAGCCTTGGAAAATGATAATTTAAAATACTACATGGTAACAAGTGGAGCTAATTACAAAGTGCTTGCAACACGGTATTGTGTTTCGTTTTTTTAATGATTGTACATTAAAATCAAAATATATTAACATCACTCCTTTGTTTTGGCAAGATATTAACAAACCTAAGACATTTGCTCTACATGTGATTACATGTGTAGCACAAAATACGAGAATTTCTCCCCAATTAATTATGTTGTTTAATTTTGGGCTCTTAAGTTGCAATTATTTCATTTGCTCGTCAAATTTGTTTAGTAATATACGTAAATTTTATTAAATTCAGTGCAATAATCAGATGAAATTTGTGAGACATAGTATAATAAGGTAATAATGACCACTTCAAATTAAATTTATTCTTTATGTGCCAAATTCAATTTTGTATTTTTGAACTTATTTTTAGTTTTTTGCCCCACTTTAAAATCTAACAAACTTCTTGCATCTGAGAGTAAATCCTAACATTCGCCCATCCTTTTATAAACTTAATAAATTGAGTAATATAATTTTAACACGGTATTGTTTAAGGATAAAGGTCCTTTTTTTAATCATGTCCATTTATAGTTCAGTAGTTTCACGTTTGTTTATTTTTTACTGTGGAGTTGAAAAATTGTATTCAATTTTCCTTTTTTTGAAATGCGCAGTAAATGCAATATTTGTTGGTACTTTACGTACCTTTAAAAATCTGAATTAGTGACATTTTTTTGAAGATTTATTAGGAGAACAGTTAGCATGAAAACATGAAATCAGGGTTCCCCTAGACCTGGAAAACCTGGAAAAGTCAGGGAAGTTTAAAATTTCACCATATGTAACTTCGCATATACTTTGCGTATTTTCGAAGCGCCTTTAAACAAGGTACACATGTACAGATATTATAACACCGAGTATTAAAATTCGGAATTGGGAACTGGGAAGTAAATGACTCACAAATTTACTCAAAAGTTCCTTTGAAAACTTGGAAATATTTCACTTTCATGATGATTATATTGGAAACTAAACGCATTCACTATTGTATATAATCAGTTGTATGATGGTACTGGTGAAGTGCTCGAGTGTGTACTCGAGTCATAGTAATGCGAATAAAGTCATTTTGCTTGCCTTTGAAACTGTCTCAAACTAACCATTATGAATTTCTATAACAATTTAGATTTTACATGAAAGGCATGTAGTTATTGACACCAAAAATCCTGTTTACCGTATTTACAGCAATGATGAATTTTTATCGTCGGGGAATATGCTCGAAATTCCAGAAAAATTGTCAAAACTATTTGGAAAAATATAATATTAATTTTGGGAAGTGGTCCTTGAAAATTTATAGAATGAGTATGTATAATAATCCCTCGAGAGTCGTGCCAGGGATTTTATAGGTAATCCGTGGCAGGTGCCTTTCCATTCGAGATCAACTCTCGCGAGTTACTTTCGATGACTACTCTCATGATTTTCCTTTTGAGAGTTGTTTTCAGCCAATAATACACGGCGAACATTTCGTCTAAAATGCTGTTGCGATAACGCGAGAAGGCGTTTCCTTAATATGAAAATGTGCAATGTTATCGGCCTAGCTCTCGATAGATGCTCTTAAAATTGAAACATGGTTCGTATTTTGCGAGCTGCTATTGGAGAGATCAGGGCTTGCGTGTCCAGTAGCGATACAACAATAGCACGCGATACTCTCAGAGATTTGTCCATTGGTGAGATTTGCTATCGAGAGCATGTCGATAGCGTCATATTGTGGTAATTTGTCGTGGGAAGCGTCCATGAAGATCTTTGAAATACTATTTTTGAATTATTTCTGATAAATATACAGGACATCCTACTAGTATCCAAAATGCTACAAACCTAAATTAGGGCGGATATAAAAATCGATTATTATTTGAAACTGCCCATATATGTTTGTTCAACTAAGGCTTTTGTCAAAGTTGGGACCGTTGTTATGGTGATGGCCATTGTATATCGTATTATAAAGTATCTTAAATAGTTGTACACACTATTCATTTTAAATTTTCTATTCCACTTGCTAAGTTGCTTAGTTTCACCTCAAATTTATTGTTTATAAAATTAGAGAAATTTTGTTGAAATTCAAACTATCAACTATGTATTCAAGCATGGAAAATCGGGTTGTTGCACCGCATGTTTTCATTTTGTTTTACATGTTTGGGATTAATTTAAAGGGTAGTTTAAAAAAAATCAAATTGCCTGGCTATTTCGCCTTTTTTTGGATTTTTATTAGCTATTTTTTTTTATTTCTAAGCACACTTTATGATTTGGACAACTTCTTGTATGGAGTGCGTTCGTTTACTTATTTTCGACAGATTCCCTACTTGATGTACTTATATGTGTATCACAAAAGAGATCATCTTATCGGTGCTTATCGATCCTTGAGTTCAATTAACTTTTCTCATAACACGACGAAAATGTTACGACTCGCATCTGCGAAATATTTCTGTATCAATTTGGCATTTTTATTTCATGGTGCAGTAGCTTACCTGGGTATTACAAGTATATCGTTTGGCAAGGTTAACTCGTTTGATTGTATTTTCATTTTTATGCCACCTATTATGATGCGATTTTTTCAAATTTGTCAAATGACATTTGTGATACTGCTCTTGAAATCATTCAAGCTGTATTACCGAGATGCATCGCTAGAATTATCAAACTGCTCATCACCCGTTCAACTTAAATGTTACTTTAAGAATTATTCACATTTTGCTGAAGCTGCAAAATCGCTAAGCGTGATTTTACCAATCATGACTTTAACTTGGAATTTTGAAATCATGTATTGCTTGGCTGAAATTTTTTCATTTCCTCACTTGATTTTTGTTTCACTGAAATCTGTTGAGAATTTATCGATCCTCCTAATACCGTTGCATATTTATGCGATGTCATTCCTTGGTTAAGTTAACAAGCTTCATTTTAAGCTACTTACTCGAGTATTTTCTCACGAGGATATAAAACACTCGGTGACAACTCAATATTTGGTGGTAAGGACCTCAGTCGATTTTCTTAAAATCTTAGTTTTTGTCTGTATTTTTTAAGCATTTGTTTTCAAATTTTTATAGGAAAGATTAAATCAACTTATCTACATCAGCGGATTCCGTGCTCAACCGCTTTGGAAAAGTTTTGGAGAACAAGGATGTGTGACTGTTCAAAGAAATTTGGTAAGTGCAAACTATAGTACCTTATTTTCATCACTAATTAGCAATTAAGAAAACACATTCTTCTTAGTAAATCGATATTTTTCCTTATATCCAGATGTGCAGCAAGTTTTTTTTAACTATATACATTTATTTTTCAACCAATTTGAATTGATGCAAAATTCTTCATTGATGTGATAACTGAAGCAAGTTATGGCTGAAAATTCCAACAACAGTTATTGACATCTCTAATTATTGGGCACATTTCTTTGTTGTATTAAGTGTTGATTGTTCATCTTTTAAGAATGTAACTCTAAATGGTGAAAAATGCCTCGATTTAAATGAAATTTGGCTCATATGTAGATCAATAGTTAGGAACAAAAAATTGTTCCGGACATGCGACAAATGGATTTTTTCATTTTTCAACAAGACGCCGCGCACCGTACTCAAGAAACAGTTGAATTTCTGCAACAGGAAAAGCCACAGTTCATCGAACACAACCACTGGCCCGACCACTCCGGACTCGAAACCGGTGGTCTACAAAATTTGGGGAGTTCTACGGGAAAAGGTTTACAAATCGAAGATTAATAATATCGAAGACTCAAAACTACGAATTAAGAAAACTTGAATTGAACTCGATCAGCGTGTAATCGATTCGTCAATCAAGGAATGACATGTTAGAATTCGGGCTTGTGTAAAGGCCACAAGGGAGAACATTTTCACCACATTTTATAATTAATATTTGTTCCGACACTATAAGTGCCAAATTTCATTTAAATCTAAGCATTTTTCACCAAGTTGTGATTTTTTTTATTGGGTTCTACTTTTTATGACTCAGTTTATGTGCTTACCATTGTATATTGATTGTACAACACGTATTAGTAGCATACTATTTGATAACCTATGTGTTGTATGAGCTGAGCCTTATAGTAATTATTGCACTATGATGTAGTCTTATAATCTTATGAACTATACAAGAAAGTTGTATTTTGGTATATCTTAGTAACAGACTAGCAGTTTGAAACTTTGTTTCGGTTTATTCAAACACAAGTATAAATCCATAACATAAATTTAGATGCAACAGAAATCAATTGTTTGATGGGACCTTCCCATACAGTATGTTTATTCAACTAAGGCTTTATAGTCATGCAAACTTGGACGCTGCTATGGTAATGCTCATTGTTTTGTATTATAAAGTCTCGTAGTTGTTTAATTAATTAGACTATTCATTTGACATTTTCAATTTCACTTGCTTAGCTGCTTAGCTCATCTAAAATTCTGACAATTTTATTATAAATTCACATTAGAATTTTCAAACTTCAAACTATCTATACTGTTTAGCCGAGCATGGAAAATCAGGTTATTGCCCCGCATGTCTTCAGTTTGTTTTATATGTTTGGATTTAACTTAAGTGGCAGTTTAAAAATAAATAAATTGTGTATCTTTTTCGCATGCTTATGGATTTCTATTAACGTATTTCATCTGCTACTTCACACATTTGACAATTATAATCGACCGTCGATGCCTTATTTTCGACTCATTCCTTACTTGAGCTACTTGTATTTGTATTGCAAAAGACACCATTTTATTGGTGCTTATCAAGCCTTGAGTTTAGTAAATTTTTCTCTTGACACTGCCAAAATCTTACGTCAAACATCCGCGAAATGTTTCAAAATCAATGTGGCATTTTTAATTTTTGCTATTTGCCAGTTGTCGAATTTATCGGGTTTTATTTTTGCATTGTTGCAATTTATGATGCGATTTTTTCAAATTTGTCAATTGACTTTTGTACTATTGTTGTTAAAATCATTTAAGTTGCATTACGAGGAAGCATCGCTGGAATTTTCAAATACTTGCACATCACCTATTCAACTTAAGGAATACTTTAAAAACTATTCCCATTTTGTTGATGTTGCAAAATCACTAAATGGGATTTTACCATTCCTGACTTTAACTTGGAATATTGAAACCCTTTATTGCATTGCTGAGATGATTTCTTCTCCACATAATGGTACAGTACAATTTTACTTCATAAATTTCTCCATTCTCCTAATATTTTGGCGTTTCTATATGACATTTCCTCTTCGTGACGTTAACAAGCTTTATTTTAAGCCACTTGTTCGAGTATTTGCTCATGAGGATATCAAACACGCTGTGACAACTCAATATTTGGTGGTAAGGACATCAATCGATTTTCTTAAAATCTTAGTCTTATTCAGTATTTTAAAGAAATTGTTTTCATATTTTTGTAGGAAAGATTAAATAAACTGATCTACATCAGTGGTTTCCGTGGTGAACCTGTTTGGAAAACTTTTGGAGGACAAGAATGTGTTACTATTCAAAAAAATTTGGTAAATATTTTTTTAATACTTACTCCTACCACATGCTTCTTTTCTAGATTAATGTCTTAGTAAATTAACATGCAATTATTTTATATTCAGATGTACCTAAAAGTTTATGAGTTTTATGCAATTTCTTGGCTACAAGTGCAAGGGTGGCATTGATGAAACTCAAAATATAATTTATCAGATGGAAGAAATAAATTTGTGAATTTGTTGTTGAGCAAGGTTGAGCATTAGCATTAATAACATTCCATTTTGATTAATAAATGAGCAACTATGTGTAGTAATTATTAAATGCACATTTATGCTGAATAATTTTCAGTTCTTTTATTTACAAACATGCCGCAAACTTATATACATATGACACTAATACAATCATACTGTTAAATGTATAGAGTATGTTGTAAATATAGTCAAGCTATATTGCATTTTCTTTCATTTTTATTCACATGTCAGTTACAATATGATTATTTGCGATGCATTTCAATTGACTGGGAAATACATAGGGTAATTATATGTTAAAGTTAAGATTGTACGTGGGTATAGAAAATTAAGATGATCTTATTGTATCTATGCATTTAAATATACATTTGTTCAATTATCAGTTACAATATTGTATGCAAAGCATTAAAGTATATACTAAAAGTTAGTATCTGAAACCTTGTGTAATTTGTGTCTTTTATGCATTGTAATGAAGCTTATATGCATTACAGTGAAGCCTGACCCACTACAAAATCTTTCACTACAATGGTACATGCACTTTAATTTCTTCAAGATGAAACCCAAAATTCACACTAGATTTGATTCTTGTACCATTTGTGTGGTAAAGTGTTGTCAACGAAAAAATACAGAGTGAGAGCTGACAGTTTAGGGTTATTTATAATGGAGAGCTACACAAAAGAACAACGCATTTTTATTTCTGAGCCGAATTGATGTTCCTGGACTCTCAGCAACACTCACGAACTGCTTCGATGTTTTGTGTTAAAAAATCACTATTCCGACCATGTTTTGCATGATTTTTAAAACATATTGTTGAACAATAAAAATGAGTTGTCCTTTCGTGTAACTCTCACTTTTTAATAACCCTAAACTGCCTGCTGTCACGCTGTATTTTTTTCTTCTTTGTAGTATAATCCACCCAATGTTAATTTTAAATACTTTTATCAGAAATATTATATGTTTATTCACAAAATACTACATCCGCTATTCATCAATATTATAATAGTGTCACGAACAATGGTTCCGTGTTTACAAAGGAATATGTGCATGTATTCGTAGTCAAGCAAACATGTTGTATCTTGTCCATTTATAAATTTATGGTTATTCGATTAAGGCATTTATCCAAACTTAAACGGTACCATGGTAACATCGATAATGGTGTCATCCTATCTTTGAAGCACTTTTATTATATCCATTTAACATTTCACTTGTTCTGTTGCCACGCTCAACCAAAATTACATCAAAATTGAAAAAAAAAAAATTTGAAATTCAAAAATGGAAAACAAAGTTTTAGCTCCATTTATCTCAAAATATTTCTGTGTTTTTGGGATTGATTTGAATGACAATTTTCAAAATTCTAAAGTTTTTAAATTGATTGCCTTGTTTTGGCATGTTATCATTGTGGTAAGACTCGCGTTATACATATTTGCTTCATGTTTTATGGGATATTTTGGGACAAAATCTCCCGTTTTCATTGAACCGATTTCGTTCTTGACTTACATTTATTTTTATGCAAAAAAGCGCCATTTTATAAGAGCTTACCAATCATTGAATTCGGTTTATTTTTCTGCAGATTCAGCTAAAAAATTACGGATTCTATCTGCTAGAAATTTCAGAAGCAATTTTGTATTTTTAATTGTAGCTGTATTTTACACATTTTGCCTTTGTTTTAACATATTTGGAGGTGTGAGATTTGACGTGATGACTATACCTTTGCGTTTTTTTGAAATTTGTCAAATTAATATTGTGAGTTTTACGTCTTATGCAATTCAAGTTTATTTCAAAGATGCATCTGTAAATTTCGGAGACAAATCACTCGTTTCATCTGAGAAACTGAAAATTCATTTTCAAATTTTTTCTCACTTTGCCGATGCAGCATCATCACTTAACAACATTTTGCCAGTTTTAACTTTGGCTTGGAATATTGAAATCATGCACCTGTGTACTGAAATGTTTTTTTCTCCATATGTATTTTCATTGTTTTATTTTACCAGTCGTTGTTATTCATCTCTTTTAATACCATTACTGATTTTGCGTTGCTCGACAATTTTTGCTTTTCAAAATATTAACAAAGAGCATTTTAAGTTACTCGCTGGAGCATTTGCTGAAGAGGATCCCAAGCACTTGTCTACACCTCAACAATTGGTGGTGAGCAATAAAATCCATTTTTAATGTTTAATGTCTTTAATGTTTAACTTTGGGTCAGTCATTGTTTTGTCCACTTGCGCATGTCTTAAGCGGGTTTCATTCTAGGTCTTTTTCAGACATTTTTAGATTCAATGTCTTCAGTCATATTCTGGTGACTTACCAATATTACAAATTTCGTATATTCTAGTAAACGACGACTCAATTTATCCACATTTTACGTTATCAGTATTATTTAAAATTCTAACTTTATTCTGTATTATCCTTTGCAGGAAAGATTGAATCAACTTATCTACATCAGCGATTGCAGAGGAAAGCCTTTCTTGCAACAATTTGGAGATCAAGGATGTGTCACTGTTCAAAAAAATTCGGTGATTATCTTTAAATACTTTTTCTTTGAATTAACATATTACACACCTCTATTTAATGTAAACAATTTTCTTAATATCCAGATGTACAAGGCTGTTTTTGACTCCAGTTATAATTATTGGACCTACATGCTATTCGGTTTTTATTGAAATACCGTGACTTCTACCAACTATAAAAATTGTTGACGCCTGAAAAAAATACAATATTGGTAATTATGTACGTATAATCATCACGTTTTAACTCCTAAATGTTCTGTAATAACATCATGTGTGTAAGTTACTAAAGCCGGATCTTCACTGAAGGCAATGTGGTGCAACAAATGTTGAGGCAACATGGTTTGCTGAAACAAATAATGAATACAAGTTTGTCTACCGTGATGTTTGAGCAAACTTATTACGTTTTTTT